>JAGKTI010009187.1:0-31568 GCA_018397915.1 Birgus latro | reverse complement strand
GACCTCCTGCAGTTCAGCATCATCCTTTCGGGGAATAAGGAAGTAGATGAGGACGTTGGTATAATCAGGATGTTAAGCAACCTGGTTATATCGATGATATCACATAAAGACGTCCCTCTCCAGCACCAGGTAAGGTAATGAAAAGGGTATGTGTAAGAGAGTTTGAAGGTAGGAAGAGCAGTGGCAGATCAAGAATTAGGTTGATGGGAATAGTAAATAAGTGTGTAAGAATGCAAAGTATGAGTGTAAAGTAACTTACAAGGGATCGAGTGAACTGGGTGAGTGATGTACAGCGACGCACACGACAATCAATTGTCTCTCCTTTTTCACTCAATACTCGACGAGCTGATTCTTTCTGACATGTAATGTGAAACGGTATAAGAAAAAGCAAAGGTGTAGATCTGTAAGCCTGTGAGGTAGAACCATATTTCCGAGAGTCTAAATTGTGAATAAATGAATACATGTCTGGTCCATTCCACTGCGTATGCTGCTGATACTTTTTCCCTCCATCGTGCTTTCTCTTTCCTTGCTTACTGAACCGTACCACACCTCTTTCTTAGGTGGGATGAAGAGGTCAGGCTTATGATGATTGAAACTTTTATATTAATCAGTCCTTAATCTCAATGGCTGCACTGTTTAGATTGGCCATATAAACACGAAGAAGTTAAAACTTCATGACACTGAATCATTGTGTCATACAAGTACGACAAGTATGAAATACCTACGAGCATACTAGGAAAAGCAGTTGGGTATCCATATGATTAAGTCCAAAGGGTTGCTGTAAAACTGGGAGGGTTGAGAGATGGCACTGCAACTATTCCTTACTGAGATCTTGTGACTGAACTCCTTTACTATTAACAAAAGATCAGGGAGGCAGCTTGAGTAGGATGACGAATGGTCACTTAAAAAACTGACCCACCTAAGTACAGTATCTATAGCCAGACGCCTCAAACCAGTAAGGGGTGACCACAAACAAATTGCCTCAATGTCGCCCTGTCCCCCGCCATCCCACTGCCCTCCCCCCAGCTCACACCCCTCTCTCTCATATACCTCCCCCCCCCATCCCCACATCCCATCTTCTGGCCCCCCCCCCCTTTTCCCCCCCCCCTCACTTCACGCACATACACTCTCCTCATTAGTCTCTCTCTCCATCTTCTCCACGTGGCCAAACCACATCAGTGCATTTCTCCTGACGATTTCTATCACATTCACATCCACATCACAACGCTCCTTCACTTCCTCATTTGTCAGTCTGGCCTCCCATTTACTTCCCATGCTCCTCCCAATTAACTCATTTCCACAGCTCTTACTCCTGACATGTGTCCTTCCAACAAGGTCGAAGCTTCGCTTCCATACGTTAGAGTTGGCATCACAATACTGTCATGCAGCACCTTTTTTTTATTTCCGTGCTCACTTCTCTAGTCCTTATCACTGCTTTCAAAGAACCACCCAAATTAATACTTTTGAGTAGGAAGTTAACCGAAAAACTCTTCACTCCTCAGTTTCAGTATCTATTGTACTCTCTAGTGGGGATGTTGGCGAGCGAAGGAACCACTAGCATGAAAAATAATAGGGTCACCGAAGAATCCAATATGGATTACATACCTCCCAAATGAAGCTACTATGTTGGAGATTGTTTATCCTGAGAAATAAATCACCTGTGCAAAGGGCTCGGTAAAAAAGTTCCATATGATGTTTTTTTTTTATATTACATTCTCAATGTATAACCCGTCAAGTCCCGACCGATTTCCCACCTCCGGTACCCCCTAGTTGCGAGCATTTTCGGATTTTTTTTCTTCTGGGGCTCAAACCTTCGCTTTTGGTGAGAAACATCGAGAATTCATAGAGAAATCGCTCTCCTGAGGCTATAAATGGTGCTACAGGTGATGAGTCAGCCTTACGTTTTCCCTTTTTCTCAGGGTACCTGGCTAAAGAAAACGAACTATGGAAGAGTTAACTGATTAAAGCCACTTTAAATTACGTATTTATTTATTTATTTGGTACGAATTTATGTGTAGTACAGGACTATATTGGTTTTCACACATTTATATAGGCAATAGAAGCATTATTCAGTCACCAAACACATCCACATATGGCACCTTCCTTTATGACATTACCACCTCATCACTTCTGTTTGTTTCTTGCTCTAGCTTCTTTATTTCTGTCTTCCATCTCAGGAATCACTTTCACCAAGAATTTCGTCATTGGAGAGACCGTGGGGCAACATGTCTTTACTGGCCAGGTCACTGCTAACAGGTGAATTGCCGAGTGTGGGGGGAGGGGGGAGGGGGGTTCAGGTGGGGCCAGGCAGAATCCCCACTTGACAGCAGATAGAGGAAGGTCTCCCACATATGCCAACCAAAAATCACCCATGAAACTTGAAAACTGTGAAAATTTTGACCCTTGAAATTGCGTTAGGTACCCAAACGTCAATGGGTCTAGCTGTGACAAAACGTTGCGGCGTACCCATACGTCGACGGGACGCCTCGAGTTAAGCGTTATTCAGGTAACGATAAACTTCTGAGGCCGATTTTTGTGGCCTTTATTAACTTGCTCATTAGTAGAGGTCTTTCATAACAGAATAGAGAAAAGATGAAAGCTGGGTATAGAAGACCTATCACTGTCGCACCCACCCCTGCAGTATCCTAAAGACAAAGAAATAATTTTCAGCTGGTTTAGCACTTAAAAGAAGCCCTACTGGCTCACAGGCCGTCCCAGTACAACTACCCTCCAAGTTTTTTGGACCCCTTCCGCGTCATATTTAGGGCTCTTTCGGTAAGACTTACGTATATAGTCAACTAGTACTCTTCCATTGTATATCTATGTGTGTATGTACAAGTAAGTATGTAAGTGTATATGGTCTCACCCATCGACTCACCCTTCATAGAGGCTGGATCTCATCCCTCAAAAGCGTACAGTGACTTAGTGCATGAGTAGGTGAAAACCTCAGTGAGGGACACACATTCAATTTGGCAGCCTTTTTGGGTGCAGCAAAAACGACATTGTAGCTAAGTAATTACGAAATAGTATACTTGTCTTTAAGCTGCTATGTATGGTGCTGATTAGGATATAAAAATAGATGCAGGTAAGCACACTAAATGCTAACAGACTTTGATCTGGTCTCTGACCTTCGTTTTCGACGGATTGTTCTCAAAACTGAATCCCTTTGCTATTTACTCACCCTTAATTCATAAATTTTAGTCTAAATCAGATCAAAACTCTTCAAGTAAACCTAGCCATATGGCCTTGACTTTTGACCTGGTTTCTAAAAAAAAAAAACATACTAACTCCTTACTGACCCTCAAAATTTCCACCAAGTTTGGTCCAAATCGGATTAAGCTGAGTTGTTATGTCCATCATACACAGCCACATTTGGGTCGGAATTTGACTTTACCTTGTGCCCTTGCCCTCTAAGAAACTGTTCTAAAAATCAATTGCTTCCTTTTTGCTTTACCCTAAACCCTTCCACCAAGTTTGGTCTAAATCGGATGAAAACTGTTTTAGTAGACCCTGCGAGGTGACCCTGACTTTTGAAGATATAAAAAGCAATAGGTTAGCCCCTTGGTCGAGCCTCAACTCTTTCATCAATCTTGGTTAAAATCGATAATAATGTTTTAGAAAACTAATACACACAGACTTAATGGTTGGTCAGAGACAGAGTAACATGGTGAGATGCTTGTCAGCATCTTAGATTACAACCACCAGTCAGAGTTACATCGTTTTATTTCACAGGAAACACCTGAATTCTTACATCACCATCGCTCCCACATCCTGTGTTTCCCGCAGCACTCTTCATTCTCCCTGTTTTCCTGTATGCGTCTTTGATTTTCTTATCAACCTCATTCCCCATCAGTCGAACGCAATCCCAGTCAACTACGTACAATGTAGACCGGTAAGTTTAACCCTCTCTTACTTTCTCTGCGAGTGGCTTCCCTAAAGCAGAATAAAATTTATTGACAGTAACAGGAATATGATATGAAAAAAATATCAGTTTAGCGAAGAAGTGAATAGAGATTGCAAACTCCTTCAGTACGTGAGGTTTATCTTAAAATGAATAAAATGATGGCGGTAACATGAATGAAACAGAAAAATAGTTTGCGTCCTGATCGGACTGCTTTTGTATTTGGAATTGTTCCAGCTAAACACAAAGGCAGCATGCTTCCCTGCCTAACATGCCTTCCTCATATCAGTTACTTGACAAATAGAATGCACTGTATTCTCGCTGATTTTGATTTCGCAACACCTCGTCCACAGCAATTTATTCTAATACTCCTTAATATCTTCTTGCATATTAATGTTGATATTAAAATCGCATAAATTAGTTACAGAACATTACTGAAGTATAGTATCGTAGCCGGAAAAGTGCTGTGAAGTTTCCCATGCCAACAAAACCACAGCCCGTTATCTTTCTCTTACGTATTCTCCACAGCCTTCCCTCTCTGCATGATTACTCCTTTAATCCCTATTTGCATCCAGACGCAGCCTATTTCGTGTAGCTCAGTGGCAGAAAAAGGCAAAACGACATCCATTCCATAGCACTTCATAGTGACTAATACACCTTCTAGTGATAATCAATTGTTATAACCCGTCATTCATGATGGAGTGGCAAGTTTAGGCCAAAATAGAGTTAAAATAGCAGTGTGTCCCGAACATTCTGGTATACTTAAGAATTCTAGTCATTATCCAGCCACAAGAATACGGTGAGACAGTGAGAGAATGTGAAATCGCCAGGAAGGTAAAGAGTGAGAGTTTGAGGCAGGATGTGGATGTAAGGAAGGGCGGGGATATGAAGAAGGTAAAGAGTGAGGGTGTAAGGCAGGGTGAAAGTGTGACACAGGGGTGAGGGTGTGAGAGATAGTGAGGGTGTGAGGCAAAGCTCGGGTGTTAGAAAGGATAAGGGTGTGAGACAAAGTGCGGGTGAGACAGTGTGAGGGTGTAAGACAAGGTAAGGATATGAGAAAGTTGGAGTGAGAATGTGAAGCAGGATGAAGTTTTTTGCTCTGGTGTGAGAGCGGGGGAGGGTAAGACAGGACCACACACAGTTGCCTTTTGTGTGGGGTATTAATTTTGTAACTTGTGTAGATAAAGCCTCGTCTGCCCTATCCTGTTCTGCTGCTTTGTAAGTAAGAACTCTTGCTCTTGGTCGAAAACAGTCCTCGGGTACAAGCTTGATTAAAACACCTGCGCTGCTTACGTCAAGATCAGTCAAAGACATAGTTAATCGAGTTTTTTAGCCCTCTGAGTGCTATTTTTTTTTCTTCGGTTGGATAAAATCGTGTGATGCTTGATAAAAGTGAAATACTTATGTAGCCGGTATCACTGAAAGGACTGTCTTGGCTCGGCGTCCTACCTCATCGTGATCTCTCTTTCTTACCTCAGTGTTTTGCATCGTGATCTCTCCTTCCTACCTCATGGCTTTGCAGCGTGATCTCTCCTTCTTACCTCAGTGTTTTGCATCGTGATCTCTCTTTCTTACCTCAGGGTTTTGCATCGTGATCTCTCCTTCTTACCTCATGGCTTTGCATCGTGATCTCTCTTTCTTATCTCAGGGTTTTATATTGTGATCTCTCTCTCTCACTCTCACTCTCTCTTTCTCTCTTCATATTTGGTTCCGAACAGCTATATTCAAGATTTAATTGAATGCTCTCCAGCATCTCTCCACCATATCATTATATTTTTGGATATTCCACGTTAATATTCTCTTACAGCTGGTTCATGCAATCTTCGTTAATATAAAGAAGACCACATAAGAGAATCATGAGGTGTAGAACGCCTAATATATCGCATAGGAACAGATGTTAAAGAGACACCTAACCCTATGAGAATACTGCCCTTAATAACGTCCCTAGTATATCTTCCTTAACACTGGCCTGGATTAACAAACTAGCGTCCAGCTACGTCTCGTAAATAAGGTCTGAGTTTGTAGGTAGACCAAGGTACAGTACGTAGGAAGATCCTGCACTCTTTTTTCCTTTTTCTTCCCAAAATAAAAACTCTGTTACGAAATGGAATTTCACGTGAGTTTATTGAAGAATCTCAGCCCTGCACGGCAACCAAACTTCCCACATTTACACACCTCATCCTTTGTTAACCATTTATCTGCATTGTATTCTTGTTTCTACAGGACTATTACTCTCAGCTTAAGGGAGACCTTTCCATGTGAAGAGGGATATGAAACAGTTTCTATCAACCGTGTCACTACGACGAAGATTTTTCTACTTCAGTCTGGCCACTTCCAAATGATTTATTTCAGACTGAGATCTCTCTCTCTTTAAAAGGAATTAAAACACTTCACGACAACAACACTTCTACTTCAGTCTTGTTGAAACCAGTCAATTAGCTTATGAGGGACCTCTCCTCGTGAGGGGATAAGTGTCAACATTTCCTGTTCCCACACTCAGTCCTTTCTAGGCGCCACTCTCCTCACTGCATTCTTCTCATTATTATTTTACACCCATGGTCTTGAAGCGAGAGCTGCTGACACGTTTTGATTGGTGTGTGTGTGTGTGTGTGTGTGTGTGTGTGTGTGTAGATATTATATAGGCATTAGTAGATATCTCATAAACACAATGTACAGGATGTAGTGTCTAATGGTAACGTTCACAGTTTCTCATTAGGAATATCAATTCACAGTAAGTAGTGTCTGATTTCACATGATATCTGTACACAGAAAGTTGTCCCAGTCTATCAAGAATCTTAACATACGATGTTTCTCAAAATATCCTCGTAGTCCAAACAACCAAGAAATTCATGACATTCAAACACGTGGAAGCCCACAGGAGATCGATCAGACACTACTACCTTACCAAACATCCTCTCCCACCTGTATCTAATGGCAGAGAGAAGCCCTTCACATCAGAAAGAGGGTAGATAATGCCCGAGAGCACAATTAGGGCAGAGTAAGGAAAAAGGGGAGACTGGCCGTCACGCTAAGCTCGTTTGTAAATCATTATCAAGATAACTGTGCAATAAAACTCAGTAACCCAAGAGTGCTGTAACTCACCTCGTTGATAATACGTCGCACGACTTTATTCCGGTTGTATTAAATAATCCATAATCGACTTCTCTACAAGTAACTACGAACCCACTATGCTATCGAGATTGGTGGCAAGCGGTAACTACGAACCCATTACGCTATCGAGATTGCTGACAGCGGTGAACCACGATAATCCACGCCATCGAGATTGGTGTGCAGCGGTAACCACGAACCCACTACGTTCACTTCAGCGGTAAACAAAGCCGATTAACGTCTCAACCAATAACTCCTTCACTATTAAAGGTCTGTTCGAGCTGAATAAAATCGTGTGGTGGAAAGAAGAACACAGTAGACAGGCATGTCATGGCCCTGGGAGACTACTCCGTCTCACACTTTGAGCACCGGGGAGAGGTGAAGACTCTTGAGCGCGGTACCAAGTATAAGTCTGTAAAAAGTACCGTATTGTGTATTAGGTGTATTTACTCCTTTATTGCGATGACGAATTTTTAAAAATTATTATTGCTTTCTCGAAAATAGATGGTTTTACTCTGTTCACGAGAGACCTGAAGTGGCGGGGTTAGATGTAGCCTTCTTTAACCCCTTCACTATTGGGATGCTTTCCTATGCTGGCTGCAATAAAGACAGATTAATAGTGGCCTCGTCTGGGTGCAGGGGTTAAAACTGATCGTAAACGAAGAGGAAGCAACAGCAAGTACTGGAGAGAGAGAGAGAGAGAGAGAGAGGATGTCAAAACTTTGTATGAATCAGCAGCTATGCAGAAGTTTATGCTCATCTCGAAAAAATAGACAGATTAAACACGGAAAAACAGTAGTGGCAGGTAATGTATATAATTAACTTTTAACAAGAAGACGTCATCTGTAGTTTACTTACCTGGCTCTCAAAGTGAAAGGGTTAACAACGGCTGTAGTGAACTCAGGTGGATAAAAGTAAAGGAAGGCTCCATACTGTTGCTGACAAAACAGGCAATGAAGACAGAGTAACAAGAGTAACACATTCATAAGTGACAATCAAGCAAGAAAAAAACTAGCGCTTCCTCTGTTCAGTTATCCTGTTTGCTGTGTGTGAGGGAGAGCTTATGGAAATTGGCTACTTGTATTGTCTGACTTATAACTGTAATTTTCATTCTTGCTTCCCTTAGCTCGCTAAAATACAGGCTAATTTTTATATACATCCTGCAACTTTTTTTTTATTTTTTTTATTGACTCCTAAAACTTGTTCCGATGAAGCTGGAGAATCGCCATGAACCTAACTCGTTTCCATGCATTCATCATTTGCATAATTCTTTGTTACATTTCTTTCATTTCGTCTTCACGTTGACTGAAAGGGATAATGATATCTTACCAAATATAGCGGAGTGGTAATCAATAGCCTTAATGACTGAGTTTAGCTCGGTGAACCTCAAGACACCGCCTATGTGTAGCATTCGAGTCACAACGCAAAAACAGTAAGTGGCATCCCCAACCTGAAGTAAGACCCAATCTCCCTCTTCTCTCCTGCTTCCATGTGAGCTGTCTAGCTAGTGGCGTTACTATGCACGTGCTCATGTAAAGACACACACACACACACACACACACACACACACACTTTAACTTACTTAAAACTGTCTTACTACAGAAGACGACATCTACAATATCCAACAGGATGGTGTGGTTCTTATTGTCTTTGGTGCAAATATGTGTGACTGTGCACACCAGTCCTCTATCAGCAAACTCTGCCACACACTCGGCATGTCATGTCTGAGTTTGCTGAGAACTCTATTTTTTTCTACCTTCATTGTCTATGCTTTTCTCTAGCCAGGCTCCGGGCTTCATCGAGATGTATGGCTCCTTTGTTGCAGAGGGCTCTCCATTGTTTTCTGTCTGAGGCACAGGTTTAAAGATCTTTTGATATGTGTTTACATTTCTTCAGAATTGTCCTTTTATGATCTTTACATCTCATTTTCTGCCTCTCTATGTTGCACTGTGCTGCAGGGAGTTGGCCATACAGAACCTGGTGGGGAAGGCGGTGTTCAGGCGTGTGGAATACGGGTCCAACCCAACTCAGCTGCATTTTAATCAGCATAGCTTCTGTGTTGATTGACTTTGCCCGTTTGAGAATTTGTGAGTGATGGACTTATCCATCCATGTGAGTCCTAGGATGTGCTCTAAACACTGGATATGAAACGACCTAAGCTGTTTGATGTGATGTTGGTAGGCAGTCCAGGATTCAGCACCGTATAAGAGGGTTGTATTGGCCACCACCTGCGTCCACTACAACAGTCTTTCCTGCAACCACTTCCCTTGATGGGCTCGGAGACAACATATGCGCACTCCAGCCCCGCCCCAACAGCCTCAGCCATGTCCCAGCAGCCCCAGCCATGGTCCAGCAGCTCCAGCCCTGTCCCAGTGGCCCCAGCCCATGCCCAACAGCTCCAGTCCTGACCCCAGCAGCCCCATCTCCAGCAGCCCCGTCCCCAGCACCTCTGTCCCCAACAGCCCCAACCACTAGCAGCCCATGCCCCATGAGCCGTGTCCCAAGCAGTCCTGTTCCAATCAGCTCGGACCCCAGCAGCCCGGGCCCCAGTAGCCTGGCCACTGCAGCCCTGACCCAGCCCCCCAGCCCCAGCAGTCCAGGCCCCAGAAGCTCCTGCTGCAGCAGCCCAAGCCATAGCACCCCCAGTCTCAGGTGCCTGGACCCCAGAAGCCCTGGCCTTAGCAACCCCAGGCCCAGCAGCCTCAGACCTGGCTTAACAGCCCAGCCATGGCCTTGCAGCCCCAGTCATGACCCGACAGCCTCAACCATGGCACAGCAGCCCCAGCCACGGCAACCCCAGTCCCAGGAGCCTGGGCCCCGGCAACCCTGGCTTGAGCATCCTGGGCCCCAGCAGCCCTGGTCTCAGCAGCCATGGCCTCAGCAGCCCCGGCCTCAGCAGACCTAGTTCTCACCCAGCAGCCCCAGACCAGGCCCAGCTGTCCCAGACCTGCCCTAGCAGCTCAACCATGGCCTAACAGCCCCAGCCCTGGCCCAACAGACTCAGCCATGGCCCAGCAGCCCCACACCATCTCCCACCAACCCAGGGGCACAACCATTCAACTCAGATGGTCAAAATCAACGCTCTGGTAGAGTCATATATCACCCCCAGTTCTACCAAGCTTCCCCATATTATCACTCCCTAATCATTTTAAAATATTCAGTACTCTGTGTGATGTGTCCCATACTGTTTAACTATTAATGTATATATTTTTTCATTTCTTTTCTTTACATTATGTATTTGCAAAAGCCATACTCCATGCCTACCAGTCATGATACAAATTTGACCCCCACTTACAAGTATATTGTATTGTTATTCTGTGTATCTATATTAGAAGTTTTGTAGCTGTATGTTTATGTACTCTCTTGCATGTGATTTTTTTTTTGTCAGAGGGGAAGTCATGTAGCATACCATTACATACTTATGCAACTGGATTAAGCTTTACCTAGCACATCCCTAGACACTGTGGCATACTATGTGATACAGTACACTAAGTACACCACGTGGTTCCCTTCTAAATACACTGAGGTATGCAGTGTGCTTTCCCAATCCTCCTTAAGCCAAATTATCTTGGGCTAACCCGCTGTCGAGTTGATTAACCCAAGGTGTCCCGTCAACATGTGGATACGTCGCAACGTTTTGTCACAGCTAGACCCATCGACATACCCATACATTACACAGTGACAAGGTCAGTCATTTGCACAATTTTCAAGTTTCACAGGTGATTTTTGGTAAGCATATATGGGAGACCTTCCTCTATCTGCTGTCAAGTAGGGATACTGCCTGGCCCCACCTGATCCCCCCTCCCCCCCACACTCGGCAATTCACCTGTTAGCAGTGCCCTATCCAGTAAAGACAAGTCGCGCCACAGTCTCTCTAATGACGAAATTCACGGTGAAAGTGATTCCTGAGGTGGAGGACAAAGAAATAAAGAAGCTAGAGCAAGAAACAAATAGAAGTGATGAGGTGGTAATGTCATAAAGGAAGGTGCCATATGTGGAAGTGTTTGGTGACTGAATAATGCTTCTATTGCCTATATAATTGTGTGAAAACCAATATAGTCTTGTACTACACAGAAATTCTTACCAAATAAATAAATAAAAATGTAATTCAAAGTGGCCTCAATTAGTTTACCTTCCCATAGCTCGTTTTCTTTGTAGCCAGGTGCCATGAAAATGAAGGAAAACGTAAGGCTGACTGACACCTGTACACCTCAAGAGGGCGATTTCTCCATGAATTTTAGATGTTTCTCACCAAAAGCGAAGGTTTGAGCCCCCCCCCAAAAAAAAAAAATCCGAAATTCCACGGGACTGGGGGGTATCAGAGGTAGGAAATTGGTCGGGACGTGACAGGTTAAACTCCCTCAGGTAGTTAAGTCCCCAGGGGGGGGGACCATAAATGCCCCCACCATCCGCCCCTCTCCCGGTGACGACTCAAAGAGCTGCCTGGAACCACCGTCTGACTCACTCCTTCTTCATTTCTGTAACATTCGCGGCCTTTCCTCTAACTTTCACGCTGTTGAGCACCACCTCTTCTCCTCTAAACCTCACCTTCTCTTTCTCACTGAGACTCAGCTGTCTGAGGCAACTGACAGCAAACACTTTTCTGTATCCTCCTACTTTCTCTATTCTCGTTTCAAAGCCAAAGGTGGCTGTTGCGTATACGTACGCAACGATCTATCTTGCTCTCGTGTTCCTGAACTTGATTCTTCTGAATTCTCTGCTCTCTGGCTTCGGCTTTCCTGTCATTCTCTGACTAAATATATCTGTACTGTTTACTTATCTTCTAATTCTACTGACTATCAAAAATTCTTTGACTATCTTACTTCTACGATGGAACACATTCTATCCATTTCTCCTTTCTCTGAAATCTCCATTCTAGGAGATTTCAATGTTCACCACCACCTTTGGCTCTCCTCTCCTTTAACTGATCCACCTGGTGAACAAGCCTACATCTTTTCTATCCTTAATGACCTAGAGCAGCTTGTACAGCACCCTACCCGTATCCCTGACCGCCTTGGAGAGAGTTCCAACATACTTGACCTTTTCCTAACAACTAATCCTTCTGCTTACACTGTTCATCTTTTCTCTCCGTTGGGCTCCTCCGATCACAATCTTATTACCTTAACATGTCCAATCGCTCCAGTACGGCCTGTGGACCCTCCAAAGAAACGCCGCCTGTGGCACTTTGGAGCTGCAGATTGGGAGGCCCTCAGGCAGTACTTCTTTGATTTTCCATGGAATGATTATTGCTTCCATGGCCGGGAGCCATCTGAGTGTGCCTTGCGCGTTACGGAGGTTATTCTCTCAGGCATGGAAGCATACATTCCTTTCTCATATCCTCTGACTAATGCAAGAAAGCCTTGGTTTAATCACGCTTGTTCTAATGCTGTCCGCAACAAGGAGAGGGCCTATAAGAGGTACCGGAGCCAACCCACCCCTGAATCACACCTTTTATATATTTCTGCCCGGAATCGTGCTAAGTCTGTTCTTCGCTCTGCTAAAAACAATTTNTCTTCTCGCTCCTTCTGGCACCTTGCCAAAAACCTTTCTAACAACTTTACCTCATCATCCTTCCCTCCTCTTTTCTACTCTGATGGCTCTGTAGCTATTTCTTCTACTGATAAAGCAGATCTCTTTGCTCAGACTTTCTCCTCCAATTCCACCTTAGACGATTCCGGTGCTATTCCTCCATCACTTCCCCCCTCTGACTTCCTATTGTCTGACATTAAAATTTCTTCAGCTGATGTGTTCTCTGCCATTACTGGCCTCAATACTAAAAAGGCATACGGTCCTGATGGAGTCCCTCCTGTTGTCCTCAAAAACTGTGCTTCTGTGCTTACACCCTGCCTAGGTAAACTCTTTCGCCTTTGTCTCTCATCTTGTACCTTTCCTTCTTGCTGGAAGTTTGCTCTCATTCAGCCAGTCCCAAAGAAGGGTGACCATTCCCAACCCTCTAACTATCGTCCAATTGCTTTAACATCCTGTGTATCAAAAGTTTTCGAGTCAGTTCTTAACAGAAAATTTTAAAGCACCTTTCCTGTCACAACCTTCTTTCTGATCGTCAGTATGGGTTCCGTCAGGGACGCTCCACTGGCGATCTTCTCACCTACCTTTCAGACTCTTGGTCATCCTCCTTTCGGGACTATGGCGAAAGCTTTGTCATTGCACTTGACATCTCAAAGGCTTTCGATCGAGTCTGGCATAAATCTTTAATTTCCAAACTGCCCTCCTACGGTTTCTATCCTTCTATCTGTGCCTTCATCTCTAGCTTCCTTTCTGGTCGTTCTATAGTCGCTGTTGTAGACGGCCATCGTTCCTCTCCTAGACCTATCAACAGTGGTGTTCCTCAGGGTTCTGTCCTATCACCTACTCTCTTCCTTTTATTCATCAATGACCTTCTAAGCTGTACATCTAACCCTATCCACTCATATGCTGATGATTCCACCCTTCACCTTTCCATTCGGTTCCTGCAACGTCCATCTCAGCAGTTACTTCAACAAAAAAGGGATGAGGCTATGGCACACCTAATGTCTGATTTGGCTCGTATCTCTGATTGGGGTAAAAATAATCTTGTTATTTTCAATGCATCAAAAACTCAGTTCTTACACATATCAACCCGACAGAATCTTCCTCAGGACTACCCACTAATGTTTAATAATGAACAGTTATGTCCTGCATCATCCTTGAACATGCGTGGGGTTTCATTCTCTCAGGATTTGTCTTGGAAAGAACATATTACATCTCTTGTGAAATCTGCCTCCAAGAGATTAGGTGTGCTAAGCCGATTCCGTACTTTCTTTACCCCTGCACAGTTGTTGACCTTGTACACGGGTTTTATTCGCCCGTGTATGGAGTACAACTCTCATGTGTGGGGAGGCTCCCCACATGCAGCTCTTCTCAATAGGGTGGAGTCAAAGGCTTTTCGTCTCATTAACTCTCCTTCTCTTACTGATTCCCTTCAACCATTGCCTCTTCGCCGCACTGTTGCATCTTTATCTCTCTTCTATCGCTACTTCAATGGTCACTGTTCCTCTGAACTGTCTACTTGCATCCCTCCACCTCTACGACGGGCACGTAGTACCCGTCTAGCAACAAACTCTCATCCCTTTTCTGTCCAACTCTCTAATGCAAGAGTTAACCGTTACTCCCAGTCTTTTATTTATGCAACTGGTCAACTCTGGAACTGTCTTCCTCTGTCTGTATTTCCTACTTCCTATGATCTCCAGTCTTTCAAACGCAGTGTGTTCAGGCATCTCGAATTGAACGGATCTTGAATTTGGCTCTCTTTTGTACTGTTTTTGCTTTTTCTTGGAAGGAACAGTATGCAGGCCCATGGCCTTTGGTTCCTTCTTCCATGCATAAAAAAAAAAAAAAAACACTTGCTGTCAAGTGACAGCCAACTCCCAGATGGGATTAGCCATAATAAAACCACAGACTCGCACACAAATTCAGCTCACTACACTTTCAATCATGGGCCTCCCAGCGACTTCTCACACAGCATGTTGTCTGACCTGGCATCAAGGCAGACACTCGTGCCTGGACTACTCAGTGTCTTGTGTGTCAGTCATCCAAGGTCCATCGACACACCTGCTTCCGTGTCACGATGCTCCCCATCCCTGTAGGATGCTTCAAGACCATCCACCTGGACATCATGAGACCCCTTCCATCTTCTAGGGGTTACACCTACCTCTTCACTTGCACTGACCAGTTCACCAGATGGGCTGAGGCCATCCCTATGCCACATGCTACGGCAGAGACCACTACCCTGGCCCTTTTTGCCTGGGTGGGTGCCTCAATTTGGTACCCTGACGATGAAAATCACCGACTGTGGTATGCAATTTGAACCACACATCTGGAGAGAGCTGCTGTGATATATTGGAACTCCTCAACACCGCACCATGGCCTACCACCCCCAGTCGAATAGCATGATTGAACTCTTTCAACACCAGCTGTAGCATGTCATCAACGCGCAGCTTCACCCTTACCATTAGGTGGACGTACTTCCCATGATGCTCCTCGAGATCCATGCTTTACCCAAAATAGACCTCAACTGCAGTCCAGTGCAACTTACCCTAGGCGAACCACGCCAACTTCCTGGCGACCTCTCCCTGGACTCAAGCCCTCTTCTCGGTCACCAAAACCCTCAGGCAGACCTTGAGATACGATACCCCTAGATGCGATACCCCAGCATCGCGATAAGGATAGAAACACCACCCTACCCCGCTGAATGATAGACAAACCTAGGTATAACAATTTTTTTTCCCCCAAATTTTGATGATATTTTAACCTTAAATTTTGTGTTTTGGTTGATTTATAAACTGCTTTCAGACTTAGATTACTGTGTATTAGTAATAGGTGGAGAGAGCATTGTCATTTTGGGGTACAGTTTACTAAGTCTGATTTTTTTAGACTCATTTTGAAATGATTTTCAGATATTATTTTTTGGTTTAGGTGAGTTACAAACTGCTTTTAGGCTTCCCACAATGCTTAACCCGTCCAGTTCCGACCGCTTTTTTACCCAGCCTACCCCGAGATCCCGACCGATTTTCGACTTATTGTTTTTTGGCTGAAACCTTCGCTTTTGGTGAGAAACATCGAAAATTCATAGAGAAATCGCGATTTTGGGGTTAGAAATGTTGATACAGGTGTCATTCAACCTTACGTTTTCCTTCTTTTTCAGGGTACCTGGCTAAAGAAAACGAACTATGAAAGGGTTAACTAATTCAAGCCACTTTAGGTTACTTATATCATTTATTTGGTACGAATTTATGTGTAGTACAAATCTATATTGGTTTTCACACAATAATACAGGCATTTATAAGCATTGTTCACTCACCCAAAACCCCAGTATAAGGCACCTTCCTTTACAACATTGCCACCTCATCACTTCTGTTTGTTTCTGCCTCTAGCTTCTTTGTTTCTTTGTCCTCCACCTCAGGAATCACTTTCACCATTAATTTCGTCATTGGAGAGACCGTGGGGCAACATACCTTTACTGGCCAGGTTACTGCTAACAGGTGAATTGCCCCGTGTGGGGGGGAGGGGGGGAGGGGGGAAGGGGAGGTTAGGTGGATCCATGCAGTATCCCCGCTTGACAGCAGGTAGAGGAGGGTCTCCCACATATGCCTACCAAAAATCACCCGCGAATGTTGGAAAATGTGCACACAATGGGCCTTGCAACTGAGTGACGTACGATGCACGTCGTTGGGTCTGTAAGCGGAAAAAAGTAGTGACGTGCATCGTACGTTGGTGGGACTCGGCGGGTTAAGGGGGAAGGGGAGTTTTGTAGTGATCACCACCAGCCTCCACTACAGCAATCATTCCTGCAACCTCTTCCCTCGGAGGTCCTAGAGACAACATATGTGTGCTCTGGGCAACAACGGCACAAGAGATCCTTGGCTGGTGTGCCTTTCTTGCCCAGAGGAGCAGAGTGGGTGACTCTGCAGCCATGACAGGGAAGTCGGACCAGGGTTAGCATCAACATCAGTTCACCAGCAACTGGTCCAGCTAGTTCAACAGCACATGGTCCAGCTAGCTCACCAGCACCAGCTCCAGCTCCAGTCTCCTCAGCTGCACCAGACTCAGCTTCTTCAGCAATTTCTCACCAGCACCACAGGGAGCTGTCATCACTAGAGCAGCTGACTACCCCCTATACACTGGACCTGCTGTAATCTTACAATAGACTGCTTTGGGTCTGACTACACTGAAAGAAGACCTTAATTGCCGTCCAGTGCACCTCACTCTTGGCAAACCACTCCGACTTCTTGGTATGGGCTCATGCCCTCTTCTTGGTCAACACGACCTATTGCAGGCATTACAGTTCACGGTGACCTCCCTGTCAACCCTCATACTACCAGAACACCTTACCACCACCCCTTGCCAATGCTAACTACGTTTTTGTCAGCTGAGATGCCCACCATAAACCTCTCCAGTGCCCCTACGACGACCCATTCCAGGTCATATCCCATTCAGCGAAGTTCATAATGATCAGCCACAAGGGAAAACTGGACACTGTAAACATAGACCACCTGAAACCAGCAACCATGCCTCCAGATGAACCACCAGTGCAGCACCACCACCACAGCAATAGCCTCCAACACCCAGCACAAGACCATCATCACTACCACTACCATCAAACACACTTGATGTATGGGTTCCACCATCCATCTCACCAGATAATGATACCCATAGCGACACTCACACCTCAATTCTTCCTTCACAGGCTTCTTCACCCGATCCTGCCGTGAATGCTGCCAGTGGATACACAACCCGTAGTGGCCACCAAACCATTAACATCCCAGAGCGCTATGTCTCACACATCGGAGTGAGCCATCTTCCCTCAGCTCACAGGGTTGGAAGGGGAATATTGTAGTGACCACCACCAGTGTCCACTACAACAGTCTCTTGTGCAAACACTTCCCTTGATGGTCCTGGCCAGTGTGCCCTTCTTGCCCAGAGGAGCAGAGTGGGTGGTGCCAGGGAAGTCAGACCAGAGTGAGCATCAACATCAATTCACCAGCACCTGGTCCAGCTAGTTCGCCAGCATCTGGTCCAGCTAGCTCACCAGCACCTGCTCCTGCTCCAGTCTCCTCAGCAGCACGAGGTCCAGCTTTTCCAGCAATATCTCACAAGTGTCACTGGGAGCAGTATTTTTTTTTTTATGCAAGGAAGAAGGAACCAAAGGCCAGGGCCCGTGTACTGTTCCTTCCAAGAAAAAGTAAAAACAATACAAAAGAGAGCCAAATTCAAGATCCATTCATTTCGAGATGCCTGAACACACTGCGCTTGAAAGATTGGAGATCATAGGAAGTAGGGAATACAGACAGAGGGAGACAGTTCCAGAGTTGACCAGTTGCATAAATGAAGGACTGGGAGTAACGGTTAACTCTTGCATTAGAGAGTTGGACAGAAAAGGGATGAGAGTTTGTTGCTAGACGGGTACTACGTGCCCGTCGTAGAGGTGGAGGGATGCAAGCAGACAGTTCAGAGGAACAGTGACCATTGAAGTAGCGATAGAAGAGAAATAAAGAAGCAACAGTGCGGCGAAGAGACAAAGGTTGAAGGGAGTCAGTAAGAGGAGGAGAGTTAATGAGACGAAAAGCCTTTGACTCCACCCTATTGAGAAGGGCTGCATGTGGGGAGCCTCCCCACACATGAGAGTTGTACTCCATACACGGGCGAATAAAACCCGTGTACAAGGTCAACATCTGTGTAGGGGTAAAGAAAGTTCGGAGTCGGCCCAGCACACATAATCTCTTGGAAGCAGATTTCGCAAGAGATGTAATATGTTCCTTCCAAGACAAATCCCGAGAGAATGAAACCCCTAGCATGTTCAAGGATGATGCAGGACTGAGCTGGACATTATTAAACATTAGTGGGTAATCCTGAGGAGGATTTTTTCCGGTTGATAAGTGAAAGAACTGAGTTTTTGATGCATTAAAAATAACAAGATTATTTTACCCCAATCAGAGATATGAGCCAAGTCAGACATTAGGTGTGCCATAGCCTCATCCCTTGTTTGCTGAAGTAACTGCTGAGATGGACGCTGCGGAAATCGAATGGAAAGGTGAAGGGTGGAATCATCAGCATATGCGTGGATAGGGTTAGATGTACAGCTTAGAAGGTCATTGAAGAATAAAAGAAAGAGAGTTGGTGATAGGACAGAGCCCCGAGGAACACCACTGTTGATAGGTCTAGGAGAAGAACGATGGCCGTCTACAACAGCAGCTATAGAACGACCAGAAAGGAAGCTAGAGATGAAGGCACAGATAGAAGGATAGAAACCGTAAGAGGGCAGTTTGGAAATCAAAGCCTTTGAGATGTCAAGTGCAATGGCAAAGCTTTCGCCAAAGTCGCGAAAGGAGGATGACCAGGAGTATGCTGTAGCTAATTAATAATATACAACCCAGGCCCTATGACAGGGTGTTTGATATTGTCCTGTGTGGTAGCAAGAATGTCCGTTCTACTACAGTGGTAACACCTAGAGCTATCACACACAATGGACAACACTAAGCACCTCGGACCTACCCAGCCCTGGCCAAGCAGCCCAATTCTGGCTCAGCAACCTGACCCTTCCCCCAGCAGCCTTGGCCCCAGTGGCCTAGACTCCAGTACCTTCGCTACAGCAGGGCTGACATCATCAGCCTGGGCCCCAGCAGTCCTGACCCCTGCAGCCCAGGCCCCAGCAGTCCCAACCCTAGCAGCACCGGCCCCAGCAGCCCAGGACCCAGAGGCCCCGGACTACAGCAGCAGCAGTTCCAACCCTAGTCTCCTCATCATCAGCAGTTCCAGCTTCTCCAGGAATGTCTCGCCAGTGCCACTGGCAGCCATCATCACTACAGCAGCTTACAGTGTTCTCAGTGGTTCACTAGGCCACACAATGTACTACTTCCCTCTTTAACAACATACCCTGTAACATACAGTATGTTGTACATCTTAAATAATATACAATCTAGACCCTACAACATCGAGTTTGATATTGTCTTGTGTGGCAGTAGGACAGTCTTTCCACTGCCTTTCCTGATACTTTCCTCATGATTCACAAATTGGTGCTTCTTAGGTGTAGGAACAACTGTGACTTTGAGGGGGCACAAGGCAGAGGGATGGCGAGTGAAGCGAGCCAAACAACTGGGGGGGGGGAAGTTGGAGGGCTCTGTGGGCCCTCCCAATGAAATTTTTGAGAATTAACCAATTTCAGGGACGTTCTGAGGCCGTATACACTGGGTATTAAGTGCATATTCTAAGTTCAAATAAGTATGAAAAAAAAAAACTTGTCACACATAAGGTAGACTGGGGATAACATAAAGGGATAGAGCTCCAGAGCTCCTGCTCATATGGGATCAGCTAACCCTCTGACAACCCCGCCCCTCCACCCCATCGCCTATACCACTGGCCCACAGCTTCATAAAAGAAATTACTCATATTAATGATTTACATGTGGAGTTACATGGAGAGACAGACTAACAAATGAGGAAGTGAAGGAGCATTGTGGTGTGGTTGTGGACGTGATAGGAAGCGTTAGGAGAAACACATTAAGGTGGTTTGGGCATGTGGAGAGGATGGAGAGTGAAAGACTGACGAGGAGAGTGTATGTGAGTGTGGTGGAGGGGGAGAGAGGGAGGGGGAGGCCGAGGACAAAATGGAGGGATGGAGTGGAGAGGTACAGTACATGAGAGAGGGGGGTTTGAGTTGGGAGCGGGGTGGTGAAATGGCGGGGGACAGAGCGACATGGAGGCGATTTGTTTGTGGCCACCCCGTGCAGGATTGAGGCGTCTGGCAATAGATAGATAGATTGTGATTTACACTAATATGTCCTTTTGATGTTAATCATAGTACATCATATGTATTATGGTCAAATGTGTTACTGTTCATCTTTCTAAAGAACTGTACATAGAAAAGGTATATTAGTGAAAATGATAGCATGAGATGTGTGGAAAATATCAAAACGAAATGAGAGGAAATTGTCATAACTGTAATGTTGGGTTGTCCATAAAGGATCACTAATTTACTGCATTTATATCATACTGACAAATTCTCGCAGTAAGACGTAATTGACTTCATATTTCTTCTGCTGAAGAATTAAAAAGCTCACCTTCTGAGTAAGATTTAATTACCAGGACGGAGTGTTGGGACATGAACACGCTCAGTGACACGTGTGAGCGTGAGTGTTGGGTAAGGACTCTTTCTGGCTCTCCTAGCAGCAGGCCAGTGCCACTGCGCTGTCCCCACTGTGCTGCTACTGTAACTGTAACTTTCTTTGTCTGATTAAGTACGGCATATTTCGATAAAATTTTTGCTGTGGAGGGTTTTATGGACTAGAGCTATAAAATTTTATGACTGATGACAAGGAACAGAGAGAGGCTGTATGGCAGAACTTTCAATTGAAAAAATTCCTTTATGAATGTTATGTACTGGACGTAATTGTTGTTATCTAGGTCACAGCATGAAGTTTTAGGCACTGTGATAAAGTAGGTTTTGTGCTAAAATATTGGGTGGGCCCAAGCATACATCATACCCCCCCCCCCAGCAATATCACTGGGTGGGCCTGTGCTCCCCCGGTCCCCCGGTTCTTACGCCACTGTGCTTTCAAGGACTGGATCTGAGACATCTATAAGAGGCTGAGGTGTGGTTGATTCGAACAAGGACTTTTGCATCTGTGTTAGGTTTATCTGTGAGTACACTTCCAACGTAGGTAAAATTTTCCACCTCTTTAACATTTTCACCATCTACCTGAAATGCAAGAGGCTCTGCTGGGTTGTTTCTCTGAGATTTAATGTCTGTTTTATTTATGAGGAGCGATTGGGTAGATATGATTTGGAGCAGACGCAGACGGGGAAGGTGTAAGGTGCGTGCAAGGTATTCACAGAAGAAGTATGTGAAGCATGTGAGGTGGTGTGTAGGGTGAAGGGAAGACGAAAGAGGGTGCAAGGAACAACATGGTGAATGAAGAAGTGAGACAAATCGTTGCACAAGAGATGAAAGTATATAGTGAGTGGATGAGGAGCAGAGGCATGGAAGGAAAATGAGAGATGAAATACAGAGTAATATGTAGAGAAGGCAAGGGTGGTGAAAAGATTTGTAGGAGAAAGAAGGCAGTGGGTGAGGAGTTTGGAAAGAATATGAGTGTAAAGTGGAGGGAATGTAGAAAAATGTTCAGGAAGGAGGTTAAGAAGGTAAGGCAGAGTGATAATGAAGGTGGTAGGGGAGCAAAAGAAATAAGCGGCAGATTGCTGGTGCAGAAAGGAGAAAGAGTGAGTAGATGGAGAGAGCACTTTATGGATTGTTAAACATAGGGAATACGAGTAAAAGTGGCTGGGGAGTGGCTGGGAGAAGGAGGGGGTTGACAAGGAAGGAATGGCTCAGTAGGATGGAAGTAGTGGAAGCAATGAAGAAAGTCAAAATGGGAAAAGCCCCAGGAATTGATGGAGTGTGCGGTGAAATGCTGGAGCATGGGGAAGAGATAGTTGTAAAATGGATATGACAAATATGTAGACTGGCCTGGGAAGAAGGTAGAGTCCTGGAGGATTGGAAGTCAGGTATAATCATTCTCCTGTAAAAAGGAAAATGGAAAAAGAAATGTGAGGTAATCACTAAGGTCTACATCTTTTTAGAGTAACAGGAAAAGTATATGGTAGGACACTTATTGACAGAGTTAAGGAAATAACAGAGGAAATAGTTTGAGAAGAACATGAAGGTTTCCAGAAGGTCATTCTAAAGATTTTAGTGGAGAAGTTTCTCAAGAAGGGAGAGATGTATGCTGCTTTCATGGACTTAGAGAAAGCATAAACCAGAGTGGATAGACAAGGAATATGGAAAATATTAAAAATGTATGGAGTAAAGGGGAAGCTGCTGAATGGAAAGCTGCTGAATGCCGGGGATGCGGTGGCAGAATCGGTAGAGAGGCAGCCTGCAGTCCTAATGGACCCAGGTTCGAATCCCGGCTGGGGCAGGGAACAGTTTAAGGATTTGAATTTCTTAAAAAGCAGACTTTTTTTGATCTACCAGATGACCCGCCGCCATGTCATAAAAGTGTCCCCGCTAATACCAGTACACCAGTTCTGTATGAGGCGGCCCTAGCATGTATTCAATATGGATGGTGGGTGTTAGCGCCGAAGTGGTGACATGTGGAGATGTTGGAGGACTACTGGGCCCCAAGGAGGACTACAGGGACTTGGAAAAAGGCCCTGAAGCCTTTGCCCAGAGTCGGACATGTAAGAAAAAAAAGAAGTATGTATGAGGGCAACAGGGCTGCAGTACGTGTGGACGATGAACTGAGTGATTTTTTTTTTCTATCTGAATGTTGGATTGAAACAGGGATGTATCATATTTCCATGGTTGTTCGGTTTGTATATGGATGAAGTTATAAAAAAGATACAAGATATGGCAATGGATGATGGAGCGGCCCTAATGAGTAAGGGCAGCATTTGGAAACTCCATGTTCTGTTGTTTGCAATGATACTGTATTGATAAGTGAAGATGAAGGGGAATTGCAAGGGTTGGTGAGTGAGTTTAGGAGAGTGTGTAAGGAACGGAATCTAAAGGTGAATGAAGGGATGACTAAAGATGGGTCTTCAAGAAAGATGAAGTCACTGAATGCACAGTTGGCTGGATTGTGAGGAAATGGAAAATTGGGAGGTGTGATGAGTAAGAAGGGAAGTTTGGAATATGAAATGATTGAAAGGGTACAGCAGGGAAGAAAGGCTGTTAGTTCACTGAATGCATTGATAAGAAATTGGGAAGTGAGCAAGGAAGTAAAAAGTCGTTGCATGATAGTATTGTGATCCCCACTCTTACGTACGGTATGGAAGCGAGGCATGAACCTTGTTGGAAGGACACAAGTGTGAGAGCAGTGGAAATGAGTTATTTGAGAGGAGTATGTACAGTTACATGGAGAGACAGATTAACAAATGAGGAAGTGAAGGAGCGTAGTGGTGTGGGTGTGGGCCCTGTAGGGTGTAATAGAAAGCATTAGGAAAATTACAGTGGGATGGTTAGGCTATGTGGAGAGGATAGAGAGTGAGAGACTAAGTAGGAGAGTGTACGTGAATGAGGTGAAGGGGGGAAGGAGGAGGGGAAGACCGAGGATGAGATGGAGCAGAGAGGAATATAAGAGAGGGAGGTGTAAGTTTGAGGGGGGGCAGGGAATTGGTGGAAGGCAGGGCGACGTGGAGGCGATTGGTTGTGTCCATCCCTTCCCTTACGGGGTTGAGGCGTCTGACTATGGATAGATTGATAGATTATTAACATTTATTCAGAGCCTCATTGCATGGTATATGTGGGAAACGATGATGAGACTATTGTGGGGTTTCTGAGGTATGTGCGAGGACAGCACAGTCATCACCGTATTGCCATTTCAGTTCTCTGTTGTGCTTAAAAATGTCTGAGATTAGACAAGATGCCGTCATTTGGAACTGGATGTTTACTCCATCATCAAGGTTCATTTCTTAGAGACTTTGAAGGGTAACTGCAGTGAGATAGATGTTGAAAATGACAGGGGTCAGGACACATCCTCACATTACTCCCATGTCCATGTTCAAGGGTTCGGGTTTGCTTTCATCTGTTGAAACATGAGCATCCATGTTTTCATGCAGGCTCCTCAAGATGGTAAGAAATTTGTTTGGAACTCCAAATTTTGAAACAACATTCCAGAAAAATTCTCTGTTGATCGTGTCGAATGCTTTTGCCAGAATGATGAATGCAATATTTGCCACAGTTCTGCTGGTGGCATTTCTATGCATCTGTCAGACAACAAAGATCAGATCACAGGTGCTTCGTTCCTTCCGAAGTTCACGTTGTGTTTCAGGATGTGTTGACTCAGTCAGATGTTTTGTCAGTCTGGATAAGGTAATCTTGGCTAGTTGGCTACTTTGCTAGCATTCACAAGGATGGACATACCTTTGAGGCTGTCATAATTACAGCCGTACTCTTTTCTTCTTGTAGATGGTTACAGTACCAGAAGCAAGCCATTCAGATGGATTTTTTTTTTTTTTTTACAGATGAACAGAGGAAGGAAAATCAAATGAAAGTTGAAATTTGGGAGGAGACCACTCTGGAGAAGAGTTCCAAAGAGATGCAGTTCGGAGAATAAAAGAATTCTGATAGGCAGAAGTTCTGCAATATGACACTGTGACAGTCCAGTGTGTGTATGTTTTTTTCTTTTTTAATGCTACGAAGAAGGAACTAAAGGTCGGAGCCCGCAACCGATCCTTCCAAGAAAAAACAAAAACAATACAAGAGAGAGCCAAATTAAAAGATCTGATCATTTCGAGATGCCTGGACGTGTACACTGTGTTTAAAAGACTGGAGATCAGAGGAAGTAGGAAATACAGACAGAGGGAGGCAGTTCCAGAGCTGACCTGTTGCATAAATGAAGGATTGGGAGTAACGGTTAATTCTTGCATTAGAAAGCTGGACAAAGAAGGGATGAGAGTTTGTTACTAGACGGGTGCTATGTGCCCATCGTAGAGGTGCGGGGATACAAGCGGACAGTTCAGAGGAGCAGTGACCATTGAAGTAACGATAGAAAAGAGATAAAGATGCAATAGTGCGGCAAAGAGGCAGAGCTTGAAGGGAGCCAGTAAGAGGAGGAGAGCTGATGAGATGAAAAGCCTTTGACTCCACCCTATAGAGAAGAGCAGCATGTGGGGAGCCTCCCCACACATTGGAGTTGTACTCTACATAGTGGCGAATAAAACCCGTGTATAACCTTAACAACTGTGCCGGGGTAAAGAAGGTACGGAGTCGGCTTAGCACACCTAATCTCTTGGAAGATTTTACAAGAGATGTAATATCATCTTTCCAAGATAAGTCACGCGTGAATGAAACCCCAAGCATGTTCAAGGATGAAGCAGGATTAAGCTGGATATATTAAACATCAGTGGGTACTCCTGTGGAAGGTTTTGTCGGGTTGATAGGTGTAAGAACTGAGTCTTTGATGCATTAAAAACAACAAGATTATTTTTACCACAGTCAGAGATACGAGCCAAGACAGACATTAGGTTCGCCATTGCCTCATCCCTTGTTTGTTGAAGTAACTGTTAAGATGGACGTTGTGGGAACCGAATGGAGAGGTGAAGAGTGGAGTCATCAGCATACGAGTGGATAGGGTTAGATGTACAGCTTAGTAGGTCATTGATGAATAAAAAAAAGAGAGTTGGTGATAGGATAGAACCCTGAGGAACACCACTGTTGATAGATCAAGGAGAAGAGCGATGGCCGTCTACAACAGCAGCTATAGAACGACCAGAAAGGAAACTAGAGATGAAGGCACAGATAGAAGGATAGATGCCGTAGGAGGGCAGTTTGGAAATTAAAGATTTATGCTAGACTCGATCGAAAACCTTTGAGATGTCAAGTGTAATGGCAAAGCTTTCGCCATAGTCCCGAAAGGAGGATGACCAGGAGTCTGGAAAGTAGGTGAGAAGATCGCCAGTGGAGCGTCCCTGACGAAACCCATACTGACTGTCAGAAAGAAGGTTGTGATGGGAAAGATCATTTAAATTTTTTCTGTTAAGAATTGACTCGAAAACTTTTGAGACACAGGGTGTTAAAGCAGTTGGATAATAGTTAGAGGGTTGGGAATGGTCACTCTTCTTTGGGACTGGCTGAATGAGAGCAAACTTCCAGCAAGAAGGAAAGGTACAAGTTGACAGACAGAGATGAAAGAGTTTACCTAGGCCGGGTGTAAGCACAGAAGCACAGTTCTTGAGGACAACAGGAGGGACTCCATCAGGCCCATATGCCTTGTTAGTATTGAGGCCAGTGATGGCAGAAAGTACATCAGCTGAAGAAATTTTCATGTCAGCCATGAGGAAGTCAGAGGGGGGAAGTGATGGAGGAACAGCACCGGAATCGTCTAAGGTGGAATTGGAGGAGAAAGTCTGAGTGAAGAGATTTGCTTTATCAGTAGAAGAAATAGCTACAGAGCCATCAGAGTGGAAAAGACGACGGAAGGATGATGAGGTAAGGTTGTTAGAAAGGTTTTTGTTAATGTAGCCAGAAGGAGTGAGAAGAATTCGAGTTGGAGAGTTGAAAGCATTTAGTACGGATGAAATTATTTTTAGTAGAGCAAAGGACAGACTTAGCACGATTCCGGGCAGAAACATAAAAACGATGTGATTCGGGGGTAGGTTGGCTCCGGTACCTTTTATAGGCCCTCTCCTTGTTGCGGACAGCATTAGAACATGCGTGATTAAACCAAGGCTTTCTCACATTCATTAATCAAAGGATATGAGAAAAGACAGTATGCTTCCATGCCCAAGAGAATAACCTCCCTAATGCACAAGGCACACTCAGATGGGTCCCGGCCATGTAAGCAATAATTATTCCAGAGAAAATCAAAGAAGTACTGCTTGAGGGCCTCCCAGTCCGCAGCTCCAAAGTGCCACAGACGACGTTTCTCTGGAGGGTCCACAGGCTGTACCGGAGCGATAGAGCAGGTTAAGGTGATAAAGTTGTGATCAGAGAAGCCCAACGGAGAGAAAAGATTAACAGTATAAGCAGAGGGATTAGTTGTCAGGAAGAGGTGAAGTATGTTGAGCGCTACCAGATGCCCATGTAGAGCGGAAGGCAGGAAGAGGTTGCACAATGGATGCACCTTCGTCTGAGCATTTGCCAAAAAGTATCTGCAAAATAATGCAAGGCAGGCAACATTCTTTCTTACTTGTAAGGGAGGTAGTTCATTTGTAGTAGCAAGGTTCTTAATAATTCTAACAGCTTTGTTCTGAATTTTGTCCAGCTGTTTTAGTGCAACCTCTCCACATCCACCCCACAAGGATGAGCAATATTCCAGCTGAGAGTGCTGATGACTTGTAAATTATAGTGAATTGCCCGTCAGTGAAGAAGTTCCGGACTCTGTTCAACAATTCATGTTTCTTTGAAGCAGTTTTAGCAAGTGATCTAACATGAGAGGTCCAGCTGAGGGTATTGTTAGGTGAGACACCGAAAATTTCAATACTTTTAGATATAGGGATATTAGTAGCACTGAAGGTAATATAGGGATCAGGCAATATTTGTTTTTTTAGTAAACTGTATATACTTGGTTTTCCTAGCGTTAAATGAGACAATGTTGTTTTGCTCCCATTTAGTAGTCTTAGATAAGTCTTGATTTATAAAGATTGCTGCACTGAGTTTGAGTTAGATATGTTAAACATTGTGATTGGGTGTATAATATGGATGAATTGTAAAATGTTAAATCATCTGCATAAGAGTGAATGGGATTATGGGTGGCAGAATTAGGTTGGAGTCAAAACTGATCCTTGTTACACGCTGGCATTAATTTAGTGGAAATTGGAATATACGTCATCTAATCTTACTTCTATCTTCTTGTCGCTGAGATATAAGGAAATCAATGGAACAAAAGATGATAGCCCATAGCAAGGGAGTTCGGATAATAAGGAACGGTGCCACACTCTATTATTCTTTAGAAATATCATGGAGTACTGCATGGGTTTCACCATGTTGGTCACTTGACTGATAGATGGTATGAGTCAGGAGATTGAGTAGCCAACAGTGGATCCTTTGTGACAAAAACTAGAGTACCTACATAGAGAGAGTAGCGACAACTCTGAGATAGCATGCCATGTTCCTGCCAGGCGAGCCGCGTGCTCGGATTCCCTGCCCGACTGCCCGGCGTTTGTGTTGTCCTTTCTCCCTCTGGTGCTGGTGTTATAAATACTGACGAAAGCATAATATAAGAGTAGGTGATGAATGAGAAGTATGATGCTTACAGTCAATGTTTATATGGGAATTTTAACAGTACAATATACTACATTGCAGCAATAGCCTACTGAGCGACAGGACCTGATGATTATATTCTGTACTAGTTTCCTCATGGCTACACTTTTACTACTAAGCTCTGTTTTTTTTTTTTCTGTGTTATTGTGTTCTTCATCAATCTTGCAGTAAAAATGCAAGCGAGCATTGGGAAACTTACTTAGAAGCTTGATTTTGAGGTTGTGACAAGTAGGAATATCATAACCTTTGGTTAGATTTAATGCTTCATCCATCAGCACTTTCTTAAGCTCATTCTTTCCTATCAAATCACACGGACTTTTCCTGAAACCCCTTAACCGTGGGTCGTCGCTCTCGTGACGGTCGGGCGCAATGGATCAAACCGCAGGGCATCACTTTGGTGATTCTGTGTTGTTTTGAATTCGCCCGGGCTTTCAAGTGGTGACTTGTATCATCTATCAGTACTGCCAATGTCCAACAATAGTCAGAGCTGCTAATGTCATCAGTACTCCCATCCATTGTTGACAATTTAGCCATTTTCCTCCATACACATAAAAAAAAAAAAAATACTAGACTCCCCTCCCTACCTCCTCTCCATTACCCTCTCATGTTGTCTGCTCAGCCGCTCTGCGCTATGCAGATCTTCCCCGGATTTTTCCACTGATTTCATCCATTGAAATGAGCCCGATGCCCTATTCTTATACAAAATAATATATATAATAAGGTAATTGATAGTGCCATACACCTGGAATTGGCTAATTATCACTTGGCAACATCCAACCTGCACTCGTTCGCTAATTTCCCCCTGCTTTTTTCTCTTGAAATATGCCGTATGACCTATTCTCGTAATATAAATTTATATAAGAAAGGAAGGGAGAAGCCTGAGTGATATTTATATTCACCTGGAACTACATAATTTATTATGTATTTCTAGATTTTCTACGACTTATTTCATAGCGTATACATTAGCAGATGACATTTTCAGCTCTTGGCTACTAAGATTCGTACATCATTCAGTTCACTGTCGTCCTTCAAGGTGGAACCACGTCGCAGTCATGCCCCTCCATTTCCGCCGCTTTTGTGCCCATTATAAAAGGCCCTGTGACCTCTGCCCCTACTAAACATCGTGTTGGAAGCGGTAAAGGACTGTAGATATAAATAAGTGTAATAAAGTACTAGAAATAATAAAGTGTGAGTGTGTATATGAATAAGAAATGACAGAATACGAGCGGCGAACTAGCCCGAGTGGGAGGCTCGTATGCATTCGGATTTTACATTACTTTCACCGTTTTTTTTTTTAGTATGGATTCCAAACTACTTGGAAATCATTGAATAGTGTTTCTACCGATAATATCAGGCAGTGGTATTCATATTATGGGATGTCGGGAAGTGTAAAGTGGAGACTTAGTTACCCAACTTCAGAAGTCTCCACAAGTCCTACGATAGTCGACGAAGGTTCAACAAACATCCCAGGAGAAAGCTGAAGGTATGTGCCATAAGCATATTTAATTATAATATTCTTCGCCTAATAACTAATTTTTGGCAAATATTTTAAAAAAGTCAGTCGGAGCGCGAATATCCCCGCGGGACGGGCACGGCACGCCCCTGACAACCCCGCGGTTAAGGGGTTAAGCAGCATCTCATATGCTTTATCTGACACAACAATAAGACCTTCTTCTTTGTATTCAGTAAGGTGAGGTCTGACGCTTTATGAGCTGTCTGTTGGGGTGATGCTATTTATATTACATCTCTCAAGCACTCATCACAGGTGGTCTCCGTGTTTTTTTACACTCATCACAGTAGCCTATAAGATTGTACAAAGAGTCACTCTGTCATTGACAAATTCCTCCTGAACTTCATCTATGAAGTTAGAGGTAATCGAGAGTACCTATATAGGTACACCCACGGACAAATGTGTTGACGCCTCTCCACCCTCACTGTGATCCATGAAACCATGACGTTTGAATCCGAAGCACCCAGTAGAGATCACACCGTACAGGGGCCACCCAGGTGGGGGGTGAGGGTGAGGAGACCAGTGAGTGAGAGGGAGGGGTAGGGTCAAGTAGTTCATCACGGCAGTACTGTAAGCTTGCCTCTACCCAGAGTTATATTTGATGGGGTCAAATGATTCATCACGGCAGTACTGTAAGCTTGCCTCTACCCAGAGTTATATTACTATTATCTGACACGTTTATTTTACGAAATGTATGGTTTGTTTCGTTAACGTGAAATGAATTTTGATGTAAACTCCCAATAAATTTCCATAAACATGGTATGCCATCACACACTACCTTGCTGGTTGCACCTTCCTCCCTTCTCTCTTCCCAACCTGGATTGCCCGACCCTTTGGCACAATCAGCGTGTTTGTTCCCTTCCATTCCACACCTCACTGGGCACATTGCTGCAAGTCATGTTACAGATTAATTATTTGGTGTGGCTGAGGTATTACGATGCAGGTTAACGCACATTCTACGACGGTAATATGAATTATAAATGAAGATGCACCAGAAAGCAGAGCAAACATTAGTGTTACCTAGGAAACAGTAAATGCGCTACCCATTTCCACACGTTGAGCTAGCGAATCATGTTTGTGATGCACAGTTTGTTATTAGGTGTTTAGGTCGTGATTATTTTAATCAGTGGTCTATGATAGATATTATCACATCAGATCTCACATTGTTCATACATCTGTATGGTGAGCTGGTTATAGCAGATAACGTCATGTAGGACAGTTATTTTAATGTCTCTTACCCTGATGAACGACTGTTGCTTATTTGTGTAATGAAGACAGTGCGTGATATATAAACTCAGCATATTACTTATCAGTAATGACTTTCTACAATATCCATGTAAATGATACACACACACACGTAACAGTATCTTCAAACACATAACTATAAGAAAGCAGATATTGTTAGGTCAGTAACCTGTCCAGCCACCCTGCACATCAACAACTTCATTTAGTGTTTTTGGCACAGACTCTACCAGATTCATGCAAATGTTTGGTCGGCGTCTTACAGAGTTCCACACTTCATATGCTTTATATTCAATGGCAAGGCGTTTCCTTACTTCTCCCACATCCCAGTCCTGACTCATTAGTGACCAAAGATTTTCAAAGGGGTTAATGTCACTCCTCTTACTGGACCAGTCAATAACTTCTATCTCTGGGTGTTCTGCAAACCACTGTTTCACTATTTTGCGGTAGCTCAATCGGTAGAGAGTTAGCCTGCAGTGCTAACGGACCCAGGTTCAAATCCCCGCTGGGGCAAGGAACAGTTTAAGGATTTGAATTTCATTAATTCAGGCTTTACTGATCTACCACAAGACC
>JAGKTI010009186.1:21378-31571 GCA_018397915.1 Birgus latro | reverse complement strand
GTGTTGGTAGTGGCGTTGTTGGTGATATGAGTATGGTGGTGATGTGGATGTGTTGGTGGAATGGGATGTTTTGCTGGTGCGGGTAGGGACGACCGCCATACACTCACTCATTGTAGGTCTGCCTTCAGACGACTTTTCACTAAGAGACATGTCAGATGGCCTTTGTAACCCAGGAAACCATCCACCACGTTAGGAGGTCACCATATAATCAAGAAATAGAGGCTGATGATCTATACTATTTGAGGCGATGATGCACTTGACAGGTTTGTGATAATTGGCTGAATGCAACATGTCCAGATAACATTTACTAACTCAGATTTCCCCCTCATATATATGTTGTCAATTAATAATAAAGGGATCATGAAACAGTGTTGCATTCAGCCAGTCATCACCAACCTGTCACTTCAAATGGATGCCGCCCTTGGGGAATTACATTTGATAATTTTCTTTCTTTCGTTCTCCCTTCCTTTCTGTTTTATGCGTCCCACTCCAGGCATAGGCTTAACAACCAGTTCCCTAAGGTCTAGCAGTCCCCCTACGTGCCATAAACCTCTTCCCTACTCACATAATGCCGATAAGGGAATAACCAGTGCCCACTCACTCAAAATGTTAGGACTGAGCAACCTAGACCTGAGCCTTTATGTTGCTGATAGGTCACTAAAGGACTGGATAGTAAATGGATTGGTGGAGGAGATTGAAAGTATTATGTCGTCAAAATAATTAGTAATGTTACCAAAGACTAAAGAATATTGATGATAGAGATGGGAGTGTTGGACGAGTTTTGTTCAGAAAGTTAGAAGAATTAGGGAATGTCAAAGCAGCACGGCTGATTACTCATAAATATCTTGCATTTCCTTCCAAAGATAAGCTTGATAATTTGGAGTGCGTTCTCGTAATGATAAGGACACAAGAACCGGGAACCTTGTCACTCGATTAGCTCGTGAGGGTAACTCTAGTTTTTGTAACATGATTTTCCTTTCGTATGCAAAACAAAATTGTATTAACTGCGTATTTGGTTTACGTAAGCATAAAGAAAAGATTATAACCCTTTAGTAGGATGAAGTATTATTTCCTTTACTTTCAGACGATTTAGGTCAGGTATCTTGTTTTGAAGGGTCAGAAACAGTGCTCATCAGTACCATGTTTGCTCAATCTTTGCATGTTTTATTTTATTTTTATTTATTTATTTATTTATTTTTATTTTTTTGCTTGCTTAATTTTTCTTTGCAGTTCAATAAAGACCTTTGGTAACGTAGCTGGTTTGCCCCTTCATTGCGATGATTTTTTTTCGTTTTTATCTTACAAGGGCCATCTAGTAATACAGGTGCTAATTAGAGGTGTTTTACTCCCCTTAAATTTGAAAACTCTATCCTGAGCATCGTATCATCGAGTGGAGGGGGACAAAAAGAAAATTTTAAAAAAAATAAATATGTAATTGGGATGAAAGGGTTAGGTGTGCATCAGATTCACAGACTTAAAATTAGTTCCCTCTCGTAACCAGGGATTTTTCTTTTTGCAGGACGAACGAAAGGCAAGGGAGAACTGTTTATTTTCCCCTTTTTTTTTTTTTCCTTTCTGTGAATACAGCCTCAGTTACGACCTTTGTTTTATGAATCTCTGCCTAATCATTTAATCATTTACGATGTCACCTCCAGATAAGGGAAGGGCGATACAGTTATGCTCCATCTTTGTTCTTTTAATCTGGAGTGTCTTAAGAAGGAGGCGCATGCTGACAAGACGCTCAGGAATGCCCGGAGATAAAACGTGAATCAATCAGTAGTGTACCTTGAATGTGGTGTATTTAACTCCTTCACCTTGAGGACCCCCTTTTGAAGCTCTAGTTAAAGGACGATTTTTTTTTTTCCCCACTAGTTCGAAAAAATGCAAAGTTAAAGGAAGACGATTTTTTTCTTGTTTTCGGGTTAAGAAAAACCTCTCACTATTTCAAAAAAAAGTTCAAAGTTAAAAGAAGACGATTTTTTTTTTTCTCTCGGGTTAAGAAAGACCTCACTATTTCGAGTAAAAAATTGCAAAGTTGAATAAAATCGTCAAGCAGTATCAACAACGAAAGATTTTTAAATAATAATCGTTGAAGGGACGGCATGGTACACCTTCCCTCTCCCTCCCTTCGGATCTTGTCCCTCTCTCCTTCATCCTTTTCCTTCATTAGTCCTCGTCCTTCCATCATTCCTTCTTCCTTCTGTCGTCGTCCTTCCCTCCCTCCTTTCTTTCTTTCATTCCTCCTCCTTTGCTTCCTCCCTCCTCCTTCCTTCTTTCCTTCATTTCCTCTGTCCTAATCCCTCCCTCCCTTCCTCCTCTTTCCACGTGCCATATTCGTTCCTTCCTCCTTCTTTGCCCCCTCCTTCCCTTCTCATTCCTCCCTCCTTTTTTCTCCCTCCGTCCTCCAGCTCCTCCACTATTTCTTGACCCTTCTTCTCTCCTTCCCCATTCTCCTTTACCAGTCAGTCTTTGTTCTTCCCTCCCCCGCTCCCTCATTAAGTTCTTCCTCCTTCCTCCCTCCCTCTCTCGCTATTTCTAAATTTACCTCCATTCCTGGTTCACTCTTTACCTCACCTGCCTTCCTCCTTCCCTCCGTGCCTGTTTCTCTCCTTCCTTCTGTCCCTTCCTCCCTCGCTCCCTTGTTAAGTTCTTCCTGCTCCTTCCCTCGCTTTCCCAGTATTCCTTCTAAATATACTTCCATTGCTGGTCCACTTCTTAGCTCGCCTGCCTTCTTCCTTCCCTCCATCTCTCCTTCCCTCCCGCCTTTCCTCCTTCCCTCCCCCTTGGTTTCAGGGCAGTCTAGGTCACGCTATGTGTTTGGCCGCCCGCTCTTATCAACTCCTTGCAGCCAGATTACAGATTACAGGACCACTGCTTTAGACTCCTTAATTCCGGCTTGAGAAACACCGAGAAATCACTAAGGACTCTCACGTGATATACAGTCGCGGACAAATACATCGCTCCAATCTTTATTCCAACAGTTATGAATCTCGTACTTAATTTTCTGAATTTTTTTTTAGGATTTCGAAGATAACATCCCTGAGTTTCATAAGTGTTTTTTTTTTCTTTTTCCTTAGTGACGTGAAGCTGTCTTTTTGTATCTGTATATCTATTTATCCATCTTTCTGTCAATATCTAATCTATATCTGTCTGTCAAATTACCTATCAATCTATCTGTCTGTTCCAATCTATATATTTTAGTAACTACCGTCAAGAGACCATATTTATAAAGTCTCCTACGCTTGTGTAAAGAACTGCTTGTGCTTTTCCTTTTTCCCTCACATACAGCAGCCAAACACTTCACCATCATAATTCCAGTGAGTATTAAAGGAAAAATGCGAAAAACAAAAGGATCTGCAAGAATAGTAGTTTGGCGTGTGGAGTTTTGTTTTTATTTAATCTGTTTTTCCTCTGTTATCTGCCAGAAAAAAAAAATGGTTGACTGTTATAGAGACCTTTCTGTATTTAAAAAGCAGTTAAGAGCCATTATGAATACTACTCAGATCCTTAATGAATACTGCTTAAGTGCTCAGTAATTTCTCTCTCGTGAATGCAGGACTTGGTAATGTAATGTGGAGAGATGGTGGAACAGCATTGGGCAAAAGTACGCCGACAATCATCAGTAATGTGCCCTTCCTCTCATATTCCCCATTCCACCCCAAACGACAGAGAGCATCCTTTCCTCCCATACCCATTTTGATTTGGAGTTCATTAGTGCCATCATTCAAAAATAATTCATGTAACACCTATCACACCAGCTACCAGGGAAGTGCCACCGAACGTTTGCTCATATCTGTACAGTCAGGGACAAGAGTTGGCCTTCCGTTCCACTGCGCCTAGTTCACACGTGGGACATGTCCGCCACTTTCCTCCCTGACGCATCACATCAAAGGGAAGCATCTGTGGACAAAGAAATGGGCGTGTATTGAATTCTTCTCATAACAAAGTGCGCGTCTTATTCAAAGCAATTGTCAGAGTCGGACAAAAAAAGAAAAAAAAATGTTGAGCAGGCAGATTTAAGGAAATAAAACTTATGATCACTTTATCTGTATATTTTTTCTTTTGTCTTTCTTTTTTCTTTTTCATTATTTTTTTTTTTTTTTTTTTTTTAGTAAACACCTGACGGATTTCCCCAGCTGAGAGATATCCCACCACTTAAAGGGTCCATTATGAGAGGAATGAACCAGGGCGGTCATGTCACCCGCCTGGTTAATCAAGATTCCCCCTGGCCCCCTGACGCCCCCCGCCCCGCCCCTCAGGTAATAACATGGCCAGTGTCAAGGTCGCGCTCGCTCACCTGGGGGTCACAGCCGCCCACCTCTAATTAATCTGCGGAAGGGTTACTCAGATCAGGCACTTTCTCTTTCCTATCATTAAGGAAAATTATTGGTGAAGATATTAGATATAGTGCAAGGAGGGTTTATTTTTAATACTACTAGTGAAAATTTGGTGAAGCAGTTGGCATATATAATTCTGCAATCCACGGAGGAGTTGCTTAGATCAGGCATTTTCTCAGTCACAAAGTTGAGGAAATCATTTGGAATTGCAATCGTAAAGTAACTATTAGAAGGGACGATGTAATAAATGTAATCGATAAACAATTAAAGCTTCATAAGTTCCAGGACCACTCAAAATTTGAAGCGTAAGTAAGTGAAGGAGTACTTAGGGGATTACGTAACTACCTGCCACATCATAATAATTTACCTCGAGACTAGTTCCAGATGCATGGAAGACAGTGAAAACTCAATGCCCATTTTTGAGACGAGATACGGCGGTTGAATCAAACTTTTTTCCGATAAGCTTAGCACTTATAAGGGTAATATGTAGAGTCTAAGATATGTAGTATAATCATAGAACACGCGGAGAGGTTATTAATCGTAAATAAAACTCAGCATTGGTTCTTGCAAGGTCGATCCTGCCGTACAAATTTATTAACATTTTACTCTGATGTGTACGAGGAAGAAGAAAAGTGCATTGGTTGCGTGGCAGGGAGTTCTTGGCATATCATCGTTAGTATCGTTAATTGTTAATGTATTAGGTATATAGCATACCAGGTTCTTGGCATATCCTGTTGGTATCTTTAACTGTTGAGGTATTAGATTTATAGCATACGAGGTTCATGGCATATCCTGTTGGTATCTCTAACTGTTGGTGTAATAGGTTCATAGCATACTGAGTTCTTGGCATAGCATGTTGAGACTCAGTTGTTCATGTATCGGGTACGTGGCATGTCTGATTCTTGGCAAGCTATGATGGCAGACGGGGACTTACACCGTCTCACATACTCAGCTGCTTTGCAATGTTCTTAGCATGCCGAAGTGTTGGCATAAAGAATTGTCGAAGATCATGCTGGAATATCGAATCATTGGCATACTGAGTTCTTGGCATAACGGACTGTTGACCTACCGAGTTCTTAGCAGTAAATCCTTGTTATAAGAGGCTTTTTTTATTATCATTATTATTATTATTATTATTATTATTGGAGTCATGATTCCGGGGGCTTGAAAGGTGAGTGGAAGTGTGGCTTTATTGAATGGGGCAAACTTTGGTTAGCATCTCACTCTATCTTTTTTTTCCTCTCTCTCTGGGTGTCTGGACCCTGCCTCATCCCACCTTGCGTGGGAAAGGAGGTCTGAATTATGATGGTAATGATGATGATCTTTATTATTATTATTGTTATTGTTATAATTATTATTGTGTTACTGTTGTATATATATTTCTTTTTTACAGTCTATTATTGTTTATTGTAGGATAAAGAAATAGTGCCTCTTTTGCACGTGGCCACCTTATTATTAGCCTATTATTATTATTGTTGTTCATGTATTTATTCTTTACAGTCCTTGTTATTGTTTACTGTAGGATAAAGAAATAGTGCCTGTTTTGCTCATGGTTGTACCCAGATACACACCAGGTTGGGTCGTCATACTGCCTGGGGCTTTGGAACCACTAGACCACCAGGCGCCTTTATGGCCTGTATTTACTGTGATGGTGGACCGAGGCGTACCAAGGACTCTCACATACCGAGTTAGCTTACCACATTGTTGGCATAGCGAGGGTGTTGGCACGGAGTCGTTGGCATAGCTGGGGTGAGCGTGACGGCAAGGTGGGGGTGGGGCGGAGACAAAGAGCCACTCGAGCAGCGTAATCTGCAGATGGTATCAGTCAGCTGGAGGTTCCCACGAAACGAGCATCGGAAGGGGGGGAAGGGGGAAGAAGTAGCGTCATGCTGCATCACACTTGCACTCTGTATCGTCTTGCTAAAACCCACCTCTGAATATGGCCCGCCTTGAATAATAATCTGCTCTAATTTGAAAACCATGTTAGTAGAATGTCACTCAGATACCAGAGTAATTACAGATATATTCAGTCCCTAATTTCTCGTATATCTATCTGTCGATCAGTCTGTCCATTTAATGTGTGTGTATGATATTGTTGGTGTTGTTGTTAGTAGGAGTTGTAGTGATAATTATTATCTACTGTATATGAAGTATTTACTGTATTACATCCTAAATCACATAATTCAGGTTAAGCCTATTTTTAGAGAATACTGATCCTACCCTGAAGTGAACATAGATATTAGTCGTCTTAGAATGCACCGAGTGTGAGGTGATATTAATAATGCCATACACTCGACTGTTCCCACATCTTTCTCGCTGTGCATAATTACAGCCTCGTGTAGGCTACTGGTAAGCGGTTGTTAAGCCTATCATGGTTATATTCAGCTAAAAGTGAGTCATAGGACCCTGAGCGTGTTTATGCTGGCACCATTATCTCTCTTATGGTCGGGGCAGCTCTAGTATTCTGTTCCATCTAACGCCAGACGATTATATTCTGCTAAGAGGGAGTTATGGGAGCCTGGGGGTGCGAAGGTGGAGGATCAGTCTCTCATTTTGCACTGCACACATCCACACTCATTACCCTTGGTCACTGTCTCGTATGCCACATGTGTCCTCGCTTCAGCACTAGAGTTGAAATTGATACCTACTTATCTCTGTATAGTCTGTTGTTCTACTGCGTCTGCTTCACACTTTTTTTTATCCGAGGAAGGAGGAAACCCAAAACTAGAAACACGCAAGATTATTCCCTCCAAGAAAAAATAAGAAGCATAATAACAGAGATGGCTCTTTTTTACCTTACGTAACAACTGTATATTAAAAAAAAAATTCATGTATGGCGCGAGATGGTCAGGCCTCTCTCGCCTTGGGAATGTTAGCCAGCAGAGGAAGGTGGCAAGTAGAGTGAGGTAATAATATGTGAAATTTCGTCCCCTACTGTACCATTGTTTGCGATCATTGGACACAAAAACTAATACAACTCTGACCTTCCTTTGTCCTGTTTGTTAACCTACGCTGGATGATTTATGCTCATTTTGCTCAACTTGGAACACACTAACTCTATCTCTCTCTCTCTCTCTCTCTCTCTCTCTCTCTCTCTCTCAGTTAGCAGGTGGGTGGAGGTGGTAGGGGGTGATGGAAGTTGTGTAGGTGATGGTGGAAGTGATGGTGCAAGGGGTGGAGGTGGTGGTGGAAGTGGTGGTGGAAGATGGGAATGGAAGTAATGTAGGCAGTAGCAGTGGTGGAAGTGGTAGTGGAAGTGGTGTAAATGGTGGTGGCAGAGGGGGTGGTGGTGGCAGTGGCGAAATGAGGGTGGAACTGGTTGAGCTGGTTGTTAAAGTGGGAGATAGTGGTGGAGTCTGTGTGTGTGTGTGTGTGTGTGTGTGTGTGTGTTTGTGTGTGTGTATGTATGTAATTGTATGACTGTGTGAGAGACCGTAATTAACAAACGTATTATCAGTGAACCAGTAATTCGATATGAGACACAGAACCACAGAGTAGAGAGTGGTCACTTGGCAGGCCCTCGTGGACGCGTAAGTGGTGGTAATAATTATTGGTGATAGCTGGTGTGCGGTATTGTGGTATTTGTGGTGTTGGTAGGTGTATAGTTAGAGCGTGGTGGTAGGTATGATGGTTGTGATTGGTATAATGATGGTATTGGTAGGCATGATGGTAGGGTGTTTGGTATTGGTGGTGTTGGCAGGTGTATAAGTAGAGTGTTTTCGTGTTAGTGATGGTGGTAGTGGCGTTAATGGTGGTGATGGTGGTAATAGTTATGGTAGTGATGGTGGTGATGGTAGTGGTAGTAGAGATGAGTTGTGACCTATAGCGCTGCCTGCCTGGTACTGCCGTGAGTCACACCTTCCTGGAACACCCACTTCCTACCTACCTCCCTTACTCTGTACCTGCCTGCCTTACTCTCTACCTGTCTCATTCTCTACCTGTCTGCCTCATTCTCTACCAGTCTGCCTCACTCACTACCTGCTTCACTCCCTGCCTGCCTGCTTGCCTCACTCCCTGCCTACCCGCCTCACCCCCTACCCGTCTTACTCCCTACCTACCAGCCTCACTCCCTGTCTGCTTACCTGCCCCACTCCATGCCTTCTTATCCGCCACCCCTCTCACAGCCTGCCGTTTTTCTCACCGTCTACCCGAAAGGTTTACATGGATAGCTGCCTCTAAACAGTTGCTTCTTTAGGTCAGTTGCCCCTCTCGGACGATTGCTCCTGTAGAACAGATACTCTTGTAGTACAATTGCCTCTACAGGATAGCTATCCCAATAGGACAATTGTCTCCCTGTGGGAATTGCTTCTGTAGGATAATAGCCCCTGTAGGACGAAAATGTCCTTAATATGAGAACTGTCTCTGTAGGACGGTTCTTGCTAGAACTTTTTGCTTCCCCTATGAAACGTGCCCCTAAGGGATGACTGTTCCTGGACAACCGCCCCGCTAGGACAGATACCCCCATAGGCCCGTTGCCCCTACGACTACTGCCCCACAAGGACAATTGCACCCCAAGGACAGTTGCTCTTAGGACGTCCGCCTCACTGTGACAGCTGCACCTTAGGATTATTGTTTTCCACTTAGGCATGGGCATTGATTGGGAAAATAGTACTTTTAAACCTGTATACATATTTTTGTCTTAATTTTTAGTACATAAAATTGTAGTGAAAAATAAATAAGTGGTTAGTAATCAATATCACATTTTACACTGAAATATAAAGTTGTGGGCTGAATCCCTCGGAAATTCCAACAAGGGGCGTTCTCAAAGTCTTGTTCCACAGCTTACACATATAATCATTTCAAAAATAACTATAATTACTTTTTTTCATGTGACGGAACTGTGCCATTCTAATAGCTTGAATACTAAGTCGTGGGTGCATGAAATTCAGTGAGTCTTAGTTATGAGGCAGAAATGAGTCTCCTTGGTCATTAGTCCAATCCATCCTCTATATTTGACAACACGTGGCCAAGAACAGAGCTGGAAAGGGTTGGGGATCTTTGTCAGATGAAAATGGACAGTTGTCGTAAATCCCTCCATAGATGGTAGTAATATTGTTACATGTATTTATAATTCGCCTTTACCTGCAAAATAGGCCAAGTATCGGTATATTAGATCAGGCTTCTACTGTCGCTTCTCCTAAAATTCACTCTTTTTTTATTCTTCTCTTGTCAACCCCTCCATAGTTCTTGTTCTCAGTTTCTCTTGTTTAGCGTTCCCGTAGCTTTGGGAGAGAGAGAGGGAGGGTGGGGGGGGTCATGCTGATGGAAGGCGTCCTCGACTTTCCACCGCGGGCAAGCTAAAACGTGAGTGTGGGGTCATGTGAACGGGGGCACTTTAGCCTTGACCATTTTGCCTAAGAACTTCAGGTCTCTCTCTCTCTCTCTCTCTCTCTCTCTCTCTCTCTCTCACGCTTTATGTATGGTGATCGCTTCAGACATCACCAACCAAAATCAGTCACATAGTCTCATAAAATTATTTCTGAATAATTTTACATATTTTATGTAACAAATCCTACTTTTTTAAAGGCTTTCTANCTCTCTCTCTCTCTCTCTCTCTCTCTCTCTCTCTCTCTCTCTCTCGGAAACGTATTTCTTTTTTTAATATATATTTTCCAAACTTGGCAGTATGAATCAGCATTTAAGTGTACGTGTTCAGCCGAGCGGAACAAGTTTTAGTCGCCTTCCTTTTGATGTAAATGATATAAAGCACAGATGTTTTTTTTTTTTTAATTCACTGTTTCCTACACTGTTTTCACCTTTTGCCATGGATTAATTGATTTTTGTTCTCTTCTTTCCTGTCAAAAAAATCAAATAAGCACATAATTTTTAACTCTCTCTCTCTCTCTCTCTCTCTCT
>JAGKTI010009186.1:0-11358 GCA_018397915.1 Birgus latro | reverse complement strand
CTCTCTGTCTCTCTCTCTCTCTCTCTCTGTCTTCTGCACCTGCAAAGTCTTTCCCCCTTCCAAGAACACTCCCAAGGGGGAAAAAACAAATTATTGGACTGAAACCACTCTCTCCTTCCACGAAAAAAAAAAAGTTTAAAGCTATCTCACAAAATCTATCTCACAAACGTAGCTGTTAAGATCAAGGCACGTATTCTCATCGGGTAAGGCTGTTCCCTAACACCTCTCCCTTACCGATTTATTTTTGGGTATGGCTGGTTAATAATCATTTGTCTGTTATTTATGCAGAGTATGGCGATGTTGAAAGGATTTGTGTAACACAGAAGAGGACAGTAAGGTGTAAGACGCCAAATAAATCGCTTAGGAAAATGTGTTAGGCAGCTTCATTAACCAACGAGAATACAGGTTCAAGACTCGTATTTATAAACAAATTTAACACTCAGCTCCCTGTCGTAACTCTGCTCTTTTTGCTCTAACTTGGTCCAAAATTGAGATATCTCCGTCTTTAATGCTTAGTTGAAACAATAGATTAACATTGGAATATATAAAAAAAAAAAAATAAATAAAAAAGAGAGAAAAAGAAGAAAAAGGAAGATAAAAGATTGTGAAAATAACGTAGTGCCGTAGCATCGATTTTGTTTCTTTTTCTATCACTGAGCTACGTCAAGTAAGATACAAAAGAGAAAAAAAAATCTGTGCCAGGTTAAAGTGAAAGAACTACAGGATTTGGTTTTGCAGGAAGGACAAGGAAAGAGTTTTTTTTTTTTTTTTTTTGCAGGAAGGACAAGAAAGAGGGATTTGGTTATGCAGGAAGGACAAGGAAAGGGTTTGCAGGAAGGACAAGGAAATGTGTTTTGGTCTTGCAGGAAGGACGAGAAAGAGGGATTTGGTTTTGTAGGATAGACAAAATAAATGGGATTTGTTTTTGCTGGATGGACAAGGAAAGGTGTTTAGGTTCTGCAGGACGGACAAGGAAAATGGATTTGGTTTTGCCGGAAGCTCGAGGATAGCGCAGAATTTACCTATGTCTCCCCCCCCCTCAAAAAAAAATGTGGGGTAGGTCATTAACCCTTTCAGTGCGATGACGACATTATTACGATAGATAATTCATGGGACTTTATTTAATTTATGAGAACCTGATTTTAGTGGTTTTAAATGAAGACTACTTAGAAACCCTCCATTTTTTTTTTATTTAAGGTGAAGAGAGGAAGAAAACAATATATTAAATATACATATCAATGGATGTGTCTGTCTATCAATGTATCTATCTATTGCCAGACGCCTTAATCTCGTAAGAGGTGGTCACAAATAAATCGCCTCCAATTCGCCCTGTCCGCCTGCCATTTCACTGTTCTCTTCCCAGCTCACACCCCCCTCTGACATACACCTCTCCCCTCCATCTCTCTCATAATCTAAATATAATCGTCAGTTAGCAGTAAGAGCAGAGAATATAAACGAGGGCCTTATTCTGTGAGGGGTAAAAATCCGAACACCGATGTGCGATAATCAAGCTGAGTGAGCGAGGCAGGTGACCACGCCCACGCCCACCACGCAAACCCACCGTAATTTCCCGCACCCGCAATCGGAGTGAATAAAGCTCTGTCAAGATTATCCCCGGCTCTCCTGCTGCTGCTGCTGCTGGTGTGAAGAGGGTGGGGATGGGGGTGCAAGAGGGCTATTTCCAATCTTGACGGTGCCTGATATATTTATGCTATCGATCTCACGCTGATGCCGGTAGTCAAAGAGGCGGGTCAGATTCGTACCGGTCGCGCCAGCCGTTCCGACGATCAATAACCTGAACCACTTCAACCGAGGATGTCTTGTTTTATTCTAGCTGTGTCTGGATGATCTTGGCGGAAATTTACACAGAGCGCCGCATTTCGGATCATCGATGAACTTAGCCCAAGCACCCCATTACAGGCAAAGGAAATCCCTTGTTTATTTTATTCTTGCCATCTTCAGATGATTATTCCGCGCAGGGGGATTTTTTTTTTTCTCGAATTTGAAAGGTTAAATAGCCATGAGCCCCATCGTAGCTGCAGGTCTTTTCTAAGTTGAATACACACACACACACACACACACACACACACACCACACACACACACACACACACACACAGCGCGCGCGCGTCATCGGACAGAACTTGAGATCATGCTGTAGCTAATGTGCTTTAGCTGTTTGACAGCGATTTTGCCGTCCATTTTATTCTGATAATCCTCAGACGATTTTATTCACCCCAGGAAATCCAGTGTTAAGAAAGCCGTCAGTATCCTTAAATCTCCTAGCGGCGATTAAAATCGTATTGCGTTAAGTAGGTAAGTCGTCAGCTGAGACTTTGAAATTGATCGAGATAATTTTTTTTTAACCATTAGACCTCTGGAGGACTAGCAGAGAGAGAGAGAGAGAGAGAGAGAGAGAGAAAGAGAGAGAAGTGTATCATAAACCAGAACAAAACAGATAATTTATTCATTAGATAAGGTAAAAAAAAGAACTTAGCTCTCCTTCATTATTACCGAAATTTTTATTTATTTATTTTTTTGGCACAATTCCAAATGATTAAGTACAGCTCAGATAAACCCCTGGGAGCCAAAGATTTAGAATTATGTAGTAGAACGATAAGTTTTTGATCCGAGGTAATTGCGGTGGAGCCAAGAGTTTTGTAGACCTACGTGTATTCCGGTTTCATGATGCTAGATAAGGGACGAATCAACTCGGGGCGTGCGCGGTTTGCAGCCATATACCTAGTTATATTCGTGGGCTATATTCATGGGGCATTATTTCCAGAGCACTAACCCCGACTCATATCCCTCCCGTCGGCATCTATCTCTCAGCCTCTTTCGCCATTTTATAAGCAATTTCATTTTACGGGAAGAACTTGGACCCGAGATGTTATTTACCTCCTTCCCCGTCTGCCCCGTCCCCACCAGCAGCGCGGCGGCTCCAGCGTCAGGCCTCTTGTCGCTATTTAGATCCTCACAGACTAACGTAATGATCAGGCCCCTCTCGCGACCGTGATGATAGTGATGGTGTTGTTGTTGTTGATTTTTAGACTGTGGTGATGATGATAATGATGGTGTTTATTATTACCGTATTATTATTATTATTATTATTATGTATTTTTTTTTGAGAAGGAGGGGACGGTGTTGAGATCCTATTATATATATAAATTTCACAAACCTAAGGCGTAGGTAAGATTGTTAACATTTGTTCTCGCCCTTGCAGCTACCAAACAGTTCCTATCCAAACTACACTAGGCTGCAGACTACAGCAAAGAAAATGATACCACCAAACAGTGATTTATCCAAGCTGCATTGAATATTGAAGTATAAAATATAACAAAATAGAATGATTCCCAATTATAAGTAACTGCAATGGAGACTTCTTTATCAGTGTGGCTAAGATCCTTTATAAATAGCTACGGTTCGTATTTTTCCCTTGATCTTGTTGTTCTTCCAAAAAAAAAAATACTATCAGGTCCATCTTGTTGCTATTTGTTTATTTTTTTATTTATTTACTTTATTTTTTTCGGGAATGACAAGATGAGTAATTATTCTTTTTATATATCTTACCCTTCTTGTGAATAGAAATCTGAGGGAACTGGTTGTAAGTTTGTGATTATCAAGATCCTGCCTCTTCACAATTTTCTCTTCCTTACTGACGATGGAAGACGAAGAAGAGCGACAATGTTTCCTCCTTAGCGATACTTTCCTTAATCTAGCGACGAAGAAAAGACCCACCTTATTTCCCTTCTGTAGCAAAAGAAGAAAGGAACCGTGTCCTTTCCTTAGCGACAGCGATAATAGCGACGATTATCTTTCTTTAGAGACGAAAAAAGAGGACGGCGATTTCGTTTCTTAGCGACGAAGAAAAGGACCAAGATGTCCTTTCCTTAGCGGTTATTTCTCTTAGCGATATTTTCCTCCTTCCTTAGCGGTAAGTTCCCCACCTTAGCGGCATTTTCTCTTTCTTAGGATAATATCCTTTAGCGTTATTTGCCCTTTCCATAGCGATAATTTTCATCTTTAGCTATATTCATGATAATTCCCCTAAGCGATAATTTCCTTTGATAATTCCATTTCATTAGAGATAATTTCCCTTCCTTGGCGACGTAGACGAACGACCAATCCTCCTCCCTTTGCGACGATTCCTTCCTCTCCGATCCCACCCAAAATCTTGTCCTTAAGGAGAGATTTAGGTCGCAATCTCCCTCTCTCACTGCCGCCGGAGCCCCCCATATATTGGTAGAAGCGGCAAGAGCGTATTATGCAAACAACTTGATTTTCACACCTCCCCCTCCCTCCGTTTTCTCTCTCCCCCCCTCTCTCTCTCTCTCACTTCACTTCCCTCTCCAGGCGCCCCTCTCTCTCTCTTAGATTTTTTCCTCCCATCCACACCCGCCCGCACTCCCCTTTCACACTTCTCTATACCGCACACGAATTTTTTTTCCCATCTCTCCTTCACGTCCTCCTCCACCCCTCTCTCTCTCTCTCTCTCTCTCTCTCTCTCTCTCTCTCTCTCTCGAACCTGTGTTTATTAGTGATTTTGTAAACAGTAAGCTTAATTGTTTTGATTCTGATTCATATCCTGATTCCCTCCCTCCCCCTCTGTCTTCCACTCCTCTCTTTCTTCTCCTCCTTCCCCTCTTCCTCCCCTTCCTTCCCCCCAGTCTCCCACTCCTTCCCCTTTGTCTCCCACCCCTTCCCCTCTGTCCGTCACTCCTTCCCTCTTTCTCCCTCTCCCACTTAGATTAAATATTGTCAATTGATGTTCGAGTTAAGGGGTGACGCTAAAAACAATAGTAAGGCCGCTCCCTGCATCTTTATGGTTGGAGGGGGAGGAAGGAGAGAGGAGAGGAAGAGATGAAGGAGGAGGAGGAGCGGAAGAAGGGAAAGAGAAGGAGAGATGGGAAAATGGTCATGTGCGGGAAAGAGGAAGGGGAGAGGGAAGAACAGAGAGCGAGGAAGAGACGGAGGAGGAGGAGGAAGGGGAAGGGTGGAGGAGGACGTGAAGGAGAGATGGGAAAAAAAATTCGTGTGCGGTAAAGAGAAGTGTGAAAGGGGAGTGCGGGCGGGTGTGGATGGGAGGAAAAAATCTAAGAGAGAGAGAGGGGCGCCTGGAGAGGGAAGTGAAGTGAGAGAGAGAGAGAGGGGGGGAGAGAGAATGTTCAGGCTACATATGAAGTGTAGTTATACCATCTGTTGCGCGCAGAAGGGCCGGTAGGCCTCGCAGTAAAAAATATACACGTACCATAAACAAACTAGTTAAAGAGAAGAAATTAGTACAATATCGTAATCGTAATGATAAAGGAGCTTGGTAAATTCTACGATCTTTTTTATTACAGTGATATTCAGTGTTAGACCAAGCAGTGCTCTAAAAGGTATACTACTTTTATCGATACAGTATACGGCATTTCTCCGCTAATAATTACTCTCTGCCCGATACTCTCGTCACAGAATCATTTCATTGGCCAGGTTATTTTCATTCCTTCCGTCCCAGTTGCTGTTATTCATACCTTTAGCTCCGTAGCCTCCCCAAGAATGAATAATTTTAAGATGCTATGGTGACTTGTATGTTATACATTGCGCATAAGTTCCTAGCAAGATGTAAAAAAAAATCTATCATATATATAGATTTAAAAACCAGCCAAGAACTTTTTGATGGTTTTATTTATTTATTTTTGTTTTGGTTTGCGTCACAAGGCATATTCGATTTATATATTTTAATTATTTATGTTTACTTGGCTTACGTCTCAAGGAAGAGCGCACCTGTAAATGTCTTGAGTAAATGTTAGGAGGGAACTTGATGTTTTGGTTTTAGCGAGTATTTCTGTAACTCCAAATGCCATGAGCATTGCCTGACACGGTGCGGGAATCTATATACAGTGTTGACGCTACCGTGCCGTGCTTAGAGAGAGAGAGAGAGAGAGAGAGAGAGAGAGAGAGAGAATCTTATTCCGTATGCTTCTTGTTTCGGCTCGGGAGAGATGGAGGGCCTGACGTGAGAGAGAGAGAGAGAGAGAGAGAGAGAAACTTGACGTAACAGAAGGGTGGGGTGCTGGGAGGGGTCGGGGGAGGATTAGCACCACCACCTGCAAGGCTACGTAACCAGTTTATTTATTGTGGCCGCCAGTGCGTGTCCGGGCGCTGATTAGCACAACCACCATTGTTTACATGAACCCCCGAGTGCTGACAGGGTAACCAGAATTATCGTGGAGGTTCTCTTGCTGCTTCAGGATCCATTCACACTGTTCTTCTTTTTTATTTTCGTAGCACAATTCAGTATCCTCCTTATGCTATTGATGTAAACTATATTGATACTGAAACGGTACAAGTAACGTGCAAGACAGTGTTGGTGTAGGCCCTAATATGCAAAATAAATCGCCCAGGAAGAAGTGCTACGAAGTCTCTTATTCTAGTCTGACGCAAATTGTACAATCGTGTAGGTCGGGGCGACAGAGGAGCAGCACCGCGTTTCATATTGTTTCGTTCATGGCATAGGGTAACGCTTTTCACTGTCACCTGCTATATTATGTGGCACTAAACCCCCTTTTACTCTACTTTGACCCATCTCTTCGTCCTCGTGCAGCATCATTCACGTAGCTCAGTGGCAGAAAAAAGACATTGCCACATTTTTTCCCTAACACTTCTTTCTTGACCACCACCATATTTTAGTTTTAGTTTCTTGTTATAACTCAGCGTCCGTGGCGGAAAGGTGGCAGTTTTAGACCAAGTTAGAGTGAAAAGAGTATATATAGAAACTGGGTGATCTTACTTCTCGTTATATCCCGACCTACTCACTCCGACAGCTTGCGTCAGAGTGTGTCCAATTTCGAACTCAGGGACTTGAAAAGGATGTCTAATATTAATAACTACTGCTTTTATCTCCCGGGGCAGGTTGTGAAGGATCTAATAACCTCATTTCCGAAATAGACCATACGCCCAGTGAGCCTTCCATATCAACCCTTTTCCATTCTCTCCCCTTCCCCACCGCCCCCCACCCTCTTCTCCACGGCCATCCCTCCTTCACCGCCCCCCCCCCTTCCCCCCCCACTTTTCCACCTCCACCCCTCCAGACAGGGTGCGTATTTTCGTCAGATCAAGAATCCCCGTAACACCTTTTCCTTACCAGTTTTTTTTTTTTTTTTTTTGCATAAAGCTCATCAATAGTCCCTTGTGTGTTATTTTTGTCTTCCTTGTTGATGTACAAAAGTTATAAACAGCATACAGGAGACCAGTAGGGCGTAGTATGGAAAATAAATCGCTAGGGAAAAGATGTTAGGGACCGACGAGAATACGGGCCTAGGCGCCAGTTTTCCCAAGTTTTGAGCGTCTCCCAGACTGTTTGTAAATATCATGTGAGGAAGTGTTGGCGTGTAGTTGAGGAAGCTCCCTAGCACCTTTTTCTCAGCGATTTAGTTTGTCAGTTACACCTTATTATGCTCTTCTGTGTGACATTAATCCTTCCTGTGTTACCATACTCTGCGTAAATAACATACAGAAGGATATTAACCAACCATATCCAAAAATAAGTCCCTAAGGAAGAAATGTTTGGGTTCTTCTTTAACCGACGAGAATACGAGCCTTGGGTTAGTAATGTGAGTGACTTTGGAGACTCCGTAACACGCTTTCTATGGCGATTTATTCTGCACTTTGCGCCTCAATATTCCCCTATATGGCCACTGTTGTAAACTACCTTATATCAGATTAGATATGAAGAGCAGAATGGAAATAGTCTTAATACGCAAAATAAATCGCAGAGGAAGAGGTGACACAAACACTTCTATAATTTTAGTTTTGAATTCCCCCTAAAATGATGTCGCATGCAGGGACGGAACTAAATTTTATCGTCTCCCAATCAGTTTTTTTTTTTTTTGCCAGTTTAAAATACGACAAATATGGTCAACAAATGATGTAAATGTGATAAAGGACTGATTTACATGCGCTGTAGCCACAAATTATAGTGCTCACCGTTTATAATAAAAAAGATCTTAGTTACATATGCAAATAGACTAATATCCAAAAGCCGTGCCAGTAGAGGAAAGGAAAAGAAAAAAACAAGGGAGGTTAGCAAGTATGGAAGGGAGGGATATGTCTTGAATTCTGGCGAAGACGTCCTCCTGTAATCTTTATCAATCTATCTTAATTCTGTATCTGTGTGTCTATCTATCTATCTGTCTATCTCAAAATCATACTTTATTATAACAAAAATAATACCGGTAATATTGCGTAAAAAAAAAAAAAAAGCAGTCTAGCAAGTATGGCGGCAAGAGACGTGTTTGGATTACGGGTGAATACTTGCGAGGTTTGCATGACTCACAGCGGGAAACTTGCGTGGTGGTGATTGTGCTGGCTCCACGCGCTCCTACACCCCTCTCCCCCTTCCCCATCCCCCTTCCTCTCCCTCCCCCCTCGTGGCCAAGATAAGAGAAACTGACTGTGCTTGCTTCACTGTTACGGTGCGCTGGGGACTGTGACTGTGGGTCGTATGCTAACTGGCCTTGGAGTGTTTTCGTAACATCTCTTCCGTTGCTGTTCATTCCGCACATTGCATCTCGGTATCCTCGTGTGTATTATTGATGCTGTGTCGATATTACAACTATAAAAATAACATAGAAGATAATTTAACTGTCATAAGGTGCTAACATAAAATAGAATTTTAATGTAATAAGGTGCTAGGTATGTAAAATGAATTGCTAAGGGGCATGCTGTGAAGTTACACATACAAAATAAATTGCCTAGGAGATGCAAGGAAGCCTCCCAAGACGACGAGTATTCTGGCCTTAGAATGAGGTTAAACAATAATTTCTTTGTGTTTTATCTTATTGGAGGCTGTGAATGACCTTGCTGCTCTTTGTTCTTGTTTGTTGTGTGTTTGTGTGTGTGTATGTGTGTGTGTGTGTGTGTGTGTGTGTGTGTGTGTGTGTGAGAGAGAGAGAGAGAGAGAGAGAGGGGGGGGGGATAGAGAGTGTAATGGTTAGCTAACAGTGGGAGGTGTGGTGGTTTTCATCAAGCGTAGAGTGCAGTTATGTATCCTTGTCACGCTCCCTTCTCTCATCATCTCCACTGTGCTTTTATCCTTCCGCCCTCGCCATCTTAGAATATTCAGTTATCCTTGTCTTATGGTTGGGTTCGCCGTTTATCCATTTAACCTTAACATCTGGTAATGCTGGCAAATTTCACCGTTAGTTTTGTGTCTTGTGTAGCATTTATTCTGGTGCTGGGGAGGGTTGCCTTCGTGTGGTGGCAGTGATATAACCAGGCGGCTTCACTGCCCAGTTATACAGAGGGTCCTAAACTCCCTATCCCCTGAAAAATGGATGGTGGACTGCAGGAGGAGGGTTACTTCAGCCTGCATTCCACTGGATTCACGTTTCAGATGAACCTTCGGCTGCTGCTTCTTTTCCCACAAGAGCAGACTTTTATTCTTGCAGCCTTGACATCTGGTTAGCTAAGGAAAATTCACTGTTAGCCTTATCACTGCTTTTTCCCTCTCCACTACCCATTTACCCTCTCATCCTTGACATCTGTTCAGGTTCGCAGCATTCACCGTTAGCTTTGCCGTTGGTTTGTTGCAGCACTTCTTCCTGTTCAGCAAATTTATCTTCTACTTGGCCCTTATGCACTATCCACCCACCTTACGTCGATAGTCTGTTATCAGTGCCATCATATCACCTTCAGTATTGTGCTATCTTTTGTCTTGCTTTAGGCGTTGTTCTTTGTACCCTAATTTTTATGATCCTTGGCGAAGGTTAGGGTGGCCTGTTTGGTTTTGGCATGGTAGGTTACAGAGCTTAGTGGGTTTATTGGCTTGGCTTTGTGTGGGTGGGTGTGGGTGTGTTCCAAATCACGTGTCAGTGTTAGTATAAGCTGTTGTAGTTACAGAATCCCACATGGTAGCTGCAGTTACTCTTCTCTTTAAGGTCATGCACTCTATGAACCGGACACCTAAAATGGTCGGAATTAGATTAGGCGCGTCCTGCTCGTACGCAATGAATTTATGGAAGAGATCAAGCCATATGACGTTAAAACACGCCTAGTTTTACGAGTAAGATTCTGCAGCGGTAGTTGAGGAGCAATGACGGTACCCCTCCCCATAAGAGCTTTACTAGCCAATGTCAGCGTGTGACTGGAGCAATTATCTTATCATTCGGATTATTGTATTTTTTATCCTCAAAGTCTTGGAGATTTGAAAATGAGGATTATATATAAACAGTGAATTCCGTAAATATTCCGTTCATTACGATGACGTCTTTAGATTTAATTCTTTCTGCCTGCCGTTGATTTTCCTAAACTTGGAGAAGAAATCTTGTTTTAAAGGAGTTATTAAAGTCTCGTTAACTCGTCTGGATTGAGAACTCTCTCTTAAACTGAATTCCTGGTGGGCATAGCAACCGTCATGCATCATCAGCAGTGATAATGTCGAGTCACTCTGCATCACCCTGCACCCTCGCAACACTCAGTTCTCAGGCTCTCACTAGGTTACTCTTCTCTCGCCTGTCCATGTTCAAGTTAATATGTCTCTTTTCTAGGTCGTGTCCTGTTATCGTCATTCTCGCCCTGCTGTACACTAGGCTACGCTGGGTCATTGTAAAAAGATCACATATCGGTACCCATGTCCACGTATCTATTGCCCGAAACCTTAATGTCAGTGGGGACGGCCACGAACAGGTCGCCTCGAAGTCACCCTATCCTCCTCCACCAGACATCCCCTCCATCTCGCACCACCCCTATTTATATGCCCCTCCACCCCATCCCACCACCTCATCCGCAGTTTCCCTCTCCCTCTTTCATCCTCCACCTCTCTGACATTCTTCTAGTCAGTCTCTTTTCTATCCCCTTGCTGTTACACACTGGACCGTGACATATAAATCACACACACCCTTACCTTTGTACCATTACCTTTCTACCGTGGCCAGGGGTCTCGGTAATCCCCCTCTGTGGCTGGGTAAGGAAAGTGTAAGTCTAGATGTGTGGTGGCCTCGGGGCGTCTCACTCACCTTCATTACTTTTTTGTCACCATCACTCCCGACGCTGAGTCACCAGGCAGTGGGACCCTCCGTGTTGGTGGTGGTGGTGGGAGTAGGGAGGAAGTGTTACGTGGGGGTGGTGGTGAACGTTTGGGATAGTGAGTGAGAGAGACGGTGGTTGTGTGGATCATTGTGGATGGTAGTCAGTGGATGGGATGTGGAAGAGGGGACGGTGGGCATGGGGGATGATGAGTTGATGGAAGAGGTGATGGGTGTGTGGATCGTAGAGGTGCCGGTGGGGAGTTGGGGTGTGGCAAATGGGAATGGTGGATGTGAGGGATGGTTAATGGGCAGGAGAGACGTGAGGAGCGGTTGAACAGCGGATGGGAAAT
>JAGKTI010009185.1:0-12601 GCA_018397915.1 Birgus latro | reverse complement strand
AAGAAACTTCCATGACAGTTTCTCTACGGCATGCCGTATGGTGGTCCTTCTTATTTTTTCCTACCGGCTTCAGCTTGAGGATTTGGTGGGCGGATGAGGCCTTCTTGATTAGCTATCCTTATCTTTAGCTCATAGAATTAGATATAGGCATAGTCTTTCTTGTAACAAATAGTACCAGAAGGACCAGTAGATCTGTTGCGGTTTGATCGCCTTTGTTCTTCTCCTCCTCCTCCTCCATCCCCTGTTCCTCCTCCTCCTCCTGATCCTCCTTTCCCTGTTCCTCCTCCTCCTCCTCCTCCCCGCCTCAATGTGGGGAACAGGTTTAACAAGGGTGCAGTCAGTTGGGCACACTTTGTATCTTCCTTTCACTCTCTTCTCGTTCTTCCCATTCATTACACCTTCTTTCTCCCCTCTTTTCTCTCTCTTCTCGTTTATCTTTTTCCTTCCTCTTATCCTTTTCTCTTACACGCTGGTTATATCATAACAGAAAGTCTTTTTTTTTTTTTTAGACAGACAATTCGTCATGGGCCAACAGATCTCCTGTTATCTGTACTTCCTACGTACTCTTGTCCCACTTTCTCTTTTTTTATATTTTTGTCTCACTTCAACATTTTCCCTCTCTTATTCATTCCATCTTCTCACCATTCTCCTCTTTCTCTCGCCTCCCGCCCACACGTTTTTACTCTCCATATTCAATGAAACGCCTTTCTTCTCCCTCCTCCATTTCACTTTCTTCTCGGTTATAGCCTATCCCCCTGTCTCTTTTCATTTTTGTGTTATTTCTCCTTTCAATCTCCTCCCTTTTTTTCCATTTATTGCAGCCCCCCCCCCTTCTCTCTCTATTTCTATTCACTTCTCTGCCAACCACAACTCCAACCAACCTTTCTCCTCTAGGCCTACTGCCCACATTCACCTTCACACCCACTCCCTCCCCTATCAACCACATCCACTTTCACCACCCACTTTCGCCACTCGCCCACCCCTCTACTAGGATAAATTCCATCCACCCACTCTCCCTTTTGCCAACTAACCATTTCTCTTGCAACCACCCTTCCTCCCGTACCACCTACTTCCTTTGCAACCACAGTTATCTCCATTCCTCTACCAACCACCCACTTACACTCTAGAAACCATACTCCACCACCTACACCCCTAGCAACCACACTCACCACCACCATCCCCATAACAACCACCCACCCACTTACCCCTTAGCAACGACTCTCACCGCTACCCCCTACGAACCACACACCCCTCCCTCCCATACGGTACAGCACTTCCCCTCCCACCCACTCTTACCTGCACCACCCAAGGCTACCGTAGCTAACAAAAGACGAGTAGCCGACAAAGCCAACACCAAGGTATGAGAAACTCTAAACGACAAAACACGAATGATTCAAGATATTTTAAGCTAGAAAGTTTAATAATCTTGCAAGTAAGCTATTTTGTGGAGACTGTTAACCCCTTCACTAAGCGGACGATTATTTCTTAAGTTAGAAAATTAACAATCTTGTAACGCAGCTGTTTTGGTGAGACCATTAACTTCTTCACTAAGAGGACGATCATTTCTATTATGAATATCTTCAGACTATTTCATTCAACTTACAAACAACTAGTTATGCTAGAGAGGTTAAAGATGTTGTTTTAGTGGCTTCCTGAAGAGTATAATATGTACTTGTATCTAAACAGGAAGGCCAACCGCCTAACGAAGACCCTTTGCTTATCGCAACCACCTCCACCACACGCCGGTCACTACCAGACGTACCAACATTACCTCCATCACAACTACCGGTGACACTTCCAACATCACTTCCTATACCATTACCAAGACAAAGCACAACTAACGTTAGTCAACTACATCCGCCACTATCAGCACTGGGAACTACAATATCACATTCATTATCACCAGTACGACAATCACGGACATCAAGATAGCTATTAACACAAGGAACTGGGCAATTATCACTACCACAGCAACAGTACTGTACCAACATGAGCAACAAACACACAATACTCAACATTCCTGCTTCCGCCACTACGCCGACATNTTAGCGTCTTCAGCCGGAGAAATGTTCCCTAAGCTGAAAAAAATCTTTTCTGCATGGGAGTTTGTGGTCTCCCCGTTCCTTGTCCCTTTTGTTTGTGTCTTCAGGAAAAACTAGACATATGAGTAGATTCTGCGTTCTTCTAGTCGTAGCTGAGACAAAGAACTGATCGTAAGTTTGTGACTCAGGGACCAGAATGAGACGTAGATGTGGCAGAAACTTTGGTCTTCGTGACTTACCTCGTCGTGATATAATTCACAGTCCTCCGAATCTCACCTGAAGAATATCGTCTGGCGTTTGCTGAAATACAATACTAGAGTTGTTCCGAAATGACCAGGTTAAGAATGACAACATTCATATCCTCGGACTCCTACGGATTACTTTGGTCTTTGTAAATGGTCTCGTCTCGGAAATAAATCTAAGGATCCACTTCTTGTTGGTTAAATCCTTCATTTTATGATGACATATTTTATTTCATTTCTTGCTACCTCCGTACGATTTGGTTAAGCTCTGAAAAGCCCCTGTCTAGTAATGGGTTTAGGAATAGCGAATTTGAAACCTTCGCAACCTAATGTTTCTATGCTGCATTAAATTGTTTGGAGATAGCAATAATGAAATCAAAAGTCCGTCGCCGGATGGAAGAGGTTAAGGAGGTTCCATAGGACCTCTTCCATACCAGTATATTTCTCTTTCTGATACGTTAATATACACTTGAATGCTGTTTATGAAATTGGTGTCGATATGCAGAAAACACACACACACACATACACACACACACACACACACACACACACACACACACACACACACACACACACAAACACACACACACACAAGTCCGTAATAAAAAGTAATATGAAAATAACAAGTTAAGGAAGAGGTGTTACAAAACATTCTCAGCTGATGAGATTACGGTTCTATATTTTCATCACGAAAAGGAAGGAAAGTAAAGGAACGTAAGTACAGTAAAAATAGATAGTGTGCACGCAGCATGGGGTCGCGGAGTTAAGAAGCCCTTCATACACCGCAAAGGCATCAGGGGATGAGTCACTCTCTTTTCTGTCTCGGGTAAATGTTCAGTCATACAATTCTTGTCTGCGACTCAAAACGCCTTGTAATTGAGAGCAATACCGGTTTATTTGGTTATTTTTGTTAAAAAAGTAAATAATTAACCCTACAGCACTGGCTCCGCACTGCAATAACAGCTCACGCCACACTTTCCTCACGCCACACGGTTCACAAACGCGCCTCTAAAGTCCACTTTAAATTTTCTTAGCTGTTCAAATAAATAAAGATCATTGAAGGCACTCGTGACTCTTATGCTTTTAACTTTTCACAGCCATGATGTCTTTACTCTTTCATTGTTGATATCTCCACACTGTTTTACTTAGCTGTGGAGGTTGAGTGTTAGCCTTCACTAACACTTTCACTATGAAAGGGGTTTGTTGAGGTAAATAAATACGTGTGAGGAGAGCACATATAGAAGAGAAAATAACATTCTTTGTCATAGACGTTATCATAGGCAATGCGTCATTGAATTTTACGGATGACACAAAAATATTAAATGCAGTCTTAAATGAAAATGACATTTGATCACTGCCAAGAGATTTGGCTGTAAATGGGTGGTATATCAAACGTCAGATGCCATGTGACGTAAATATGCTTCGGTGTTACATGCTGGAAGTCTTGTTTACCCCAGTCTGGTAATGCCTAGAAAGGAAACAGGGGTCCGAATGATTTAGTCAGAGGTTGCATGTTGTAAGAACATACGAAGAGATAACTGCAGTAAGCCATGCAAGGCAGCTTCTACAAAAGTGACTAAATTACTAGAATAAGACAAGGATGGCAAAGACGAAGACTCTCCCTCGCTCACCAAACTCTCCAGTCGAAACCAAAAAGAACACCACGCAGTATAGACAAACTGGCGTGGACATTTTATTTAAAAAAAAAAAGTGAGAATGGATAGAAATTACTGTCACAGTGAAACCTGAGAGGAAGAGAAAAGTATTGCAAATCGGGATTTTTTAAAACTCAACCATTACTTCTCTTATGCTTATCTAGCCTATGCTTGAAACTCTCAATGGAAGGAACAGCAACTATTTCACTAGGTAGAAGCCCCCTGCCTACATCTTAGTGAGCAACGGGTTTCTACCTTAGTTTGCTCTGTAGATAAGGAGTTGGGGAATTTTTTCGGCGTTAAGTGTTAGATGCTTAATAAGATGTAGTAAATCCACATCATGTTTAGACAGATGGAACAAAATATGCAAAATCAAGGAGGAAAATACATCCATTAATGTAGATACATCCACTCGAGCACCTCAAATACAAACAGACGAAAGAAGTACTTCCCAACGTAACAACTTAAGTGCTAGTAATAATTTACAAGAGTATTATACCAACAGTAGGAGCTTACGTAGCAAAATGGGCGAATCAATGGCTATAATTAGTACGGAGAACATAGATATTGCCGTAATTAGTTAAACGTGGATGAATACAGAGACTGGCGAATTTCTGGCGGAATGTCACATACAGGGGTATAATATTTTTCAGTCTAACCGCATGGAAAGTAAGGGGGGCGGGGTAGCTATTTACGTAAAAGAATCTTTAAATTGTTGCGGTAAAACAAACATTAAATTCAATTGGGATACTGGAAGTTTTTGGGTTGAAATTAATAATAACAAGAAGAAATTAGTCTTTGGAGCTATATACGGACCTTCAAAATTAAGCAGAGAAGATAGCAAATGCCTTTGGAAGGAGATTAAGAAAGCAGCACAGTCCAGGTCAGTAATTATAGTAGGGGACTTTAACACGCCCAGGATAGATTGGCAGAATCCAATAGGGGATGCAGAGTTAGAAGAATGTCTAAGGTAGTACAGGATAATTTCCTTTATCAGTATATCAGGGAGCCCACTATAGGTAATAATAAACTAGATTTGCTTTTTTCTAATAGAGAAAACATTATTAGTGATATAGAACATAAGAACATAAGAAGAGAGGATAACTGCAGTAGGCCGGTTGGCCCATGCTAGGCAGCTCCTAGAAGAGTAACTGAACTACTAGGATGAGATAAGGACAGCAAAGTAGAAGGCTCCCCCCCCCCCCGCCCTCCAAACCCTCCAGCCGAAGCCGGCAGGAAAAAGTCAGAAAGAACACCACGCAGCATAGAAAAACTGGCGTGGACATTTTATAGGAAAGTGTGAAAGGAGAACAGAGACTAACCTGAAAAGGAAAAAGTATGAATTAGTATTGGTTATGAGATTTTTTTCTTTTTCTTTTTCTATACCCACCCCTTATTTCTCATATGCTTATCTAGCCTATGCTTGAAACTGTCAATGGAAGGGGCAGCAACTACTCTACTAGGAAGCTTATTCCATTCATCTACTACTCTATTACCAAAACAATTTCTACCTATTTCCTTACTGAAACGGAATTTTTCTAGTGTGAAACCATTATTTCTAGTTCTATCCTTTATGCTCACTTTAAGTACCTTGCTAATATCTCCCTTGTTTATACCCTTCATCCACTTGAACACCTCAGTTAAGTCTCCTCTTACTCTACGTCTCTCTAGTGAGTGCAGATTTAGTCTTTTCAGTCTGTCTTCGTATGACAGGTTTCGAACATCATGTATCATTTTTGTCATTCTTCTCTGTACATTTTCTAACGAGTTGATATCCATTCTATAGTAAGGACACCAAAATTGTACTGCGTAGTCTAAATGTGGCCTTACTAATGCTAGATAAAGTTGCAGTATTACTGTTGATGACCTATTGCTCACGCTTCTCGAAATAAATCCTAGGACCCTATTTGCTTTATTTCTCGCATTAATAGACTGTTGCCTTGGCTTGAGGTCGTTACTAACCATGACTCCTAGATCTCTCTCGCATTCCGATTTACTAATTTCTTTGTTATCTAAGCTGTATTTAGTATCTCCAATGGTCTTGCCTACGTTAAGTACTTTACATTTTTCAACGTTAAATTCCATTTGCCAAGTTTTAGACCATCTGGATAATATATCGAGGTCATTTTGTAAGTTATGGCAATCGTCAGTCGAGTTAATGATACGCCCTATTTTTGTATCGTCGGCAAATTTGCTGATATGCTAGTGATTCCTAAATCTAGATCATTTATATATATAATAAATAATAAGGGACCGAGTACTGAACCCTGTGGTACGCCGCTAGTTACTAATTGACAGATGTACCGCCCCAGTCAAACTCCCCACCTGATTCTGTCCTCGGAGCCGATCGCAGAGGGCCCCGGCGATGCGGGGCGAAGGGCAGGCACGGCTTGGGAAAAGTGACCATGAAGAATTAAGTTCAAATTTTGTTGGAATAACCGTTGTACTGAAAACCGATCGAGTGTCCCTGATCTTTGACTACAGGATTTTGATGGATTAAGAGTTTATTTCAGAACCGTATTCCATGGGGAGAATGGTAACTTTAGGGAAAGTCGGGTCACAAGGGAAGCTCAGGTCATAGGTGTGGGACAGGATTTACGTGGGAGGGTGCGTCAGGTTAGGGCGATCACTGGGGAAGCTCAAGTCATAGGTGAGAGAAAGGATATAGGTGGGAATGTAGCTCAGGTCACGGAGATTAATTCAGGGCAGATACCAAATAGCCATTCGGTAAGAAATACAATGATTTAGTAAACATAGTAAACAGGGGCCAGGATATCTATCTATCTATATACCTAGGCTGCTTCCCCCAAGAAAAGGGAGGTAGCCGAGACAGGTCAGCACAAACCAATCTACTCATCCACTCATGCACATTCATTCGCATCTTAGCGCCAAAGAGGAGAAGGGACAGATCCTCACCGCACCACACCGCACGAGGGTCAACTACGCAGTGCAGTCAGTGACATCCGCAGCAGGGCCCGACAGCAAAGCTGGTTTACCCCTGCCGCATCATAATGGACCCATCCTCTTACCCGCACCTGACCTGATCAACTAATCAGACAAAATGCGGGAGAATATCCCCTCAGGGCTGCGTCATCATGTATTCATTCACAATTTCTCTCCATTCATTTCTATCTCAACAGACAACGCTCTCGCATCCAACGCTCTCTTCACACTGTCCATCCATCCTATTCGTGGCCTTCCTCTCAGCCTTACACCTCTAACATCAGATCTAATTATCTATTTCACCAATCGCTCATTATCCATTCTCTCCATATGCCCAAACCATCGCAACACCCTCTGCTCAACTCGATCAGCCATCTCCCGAACAATTCCAGTTCTCCTTCGCACTTCATCATTTCTCACTCGATCCATACGCGTCACTCCACACATACTCCTCAGACACCTCATCTCCATTACATTCAAACTTTTCCTCTCTGCTACACCCATATTCCATGTTTCAGCCCCATATAATGCAGTCGGTACCACAATACCCTCATACAGCCTTCTCTTTACATCCATTCTAAGTGAACGACATCTAAACACTTTTCATTCCTCCTAGCACCTTTCCAACTTCATTCATTCTAAACTTCACTTCTGCATCTATTCTTCCATCCACAGCAACATGTGACCCTAAATACTTAAAACACTCTACCTCCTCAAGCAACTCACCAATCAAAATTATATTCATCCTCCTACCATCTACCAACCTCGTACATCTCATCACTTTACTCTTATTCTCATTTATTTTCAGTTTCCTCCTTTCACACACCCTTCCAAACTCCTCTACCAACTGTCTCAATCTCTCCTCTGAATCAGCCACCAATGCAGTATCATCCGCAAACAGCAGCTGCTTCAGATTCTACTGTCTACCATCATTCACCAGACTCAGTCCTCCACCTAACACTCTTGCATTCACCTCCCTTACAACACCATCCATATAAATATTAAACAACCAAGGCGACATCACACATCCCTGCCGCAGCCCCACTCTCACGGGAAACCAATCACTCACAGTATTTCCCACTCTTACACATGCTCTACTGTTTACATAAAAACTTTTCACTCCTTTTAGTAACCTGCCATCAAGCCCACATAATCTTAAAACATTCCACAAAGCCTCCCTATCAATTCTATCATATGCTTTCTCTAGATCCATGGACGCCCAAAACACATCCTTACCTTTCGCTAAATACTTTTCACACACCTGTCTCACAGCAAACACCTGATCCACACAGCCCCTCCCTCTCCTAAAGCCGCACTGCTCATCACCAATCACTCCCTCTGTACCCTCTCTAACTCTCTTAATTAACACTCTACCATACACCTTACCTACAACACTCAACAGATTCATACCTCTAAAGCTAGTACATTCATACTTATCACCCTTACCTTTATACAGGGTGTCCATAAAGTCTCTTTACAATTTACAAAATTTAACAAAGGCAATTGATGAGATATCTTAATCAGATTTGTTCTATGTACTCAGTGGTTATCAAAGTTTTTAATCACATTGCATTTGTGTATTTCAGGTACCCTGTTGATGAAAGATGTTGAGTTAAGGTACTGTTAAATGAACCCCTTTGTAAAGAGACTTTATGGACACCCTGTACAATGGGACCACACAAGCACTTGCCCAGTCAACTGGCACCATACCTTGCACACAGCACACATTCAGCAATCTTACTAACCAGTCAACAATAGTCCCTCCACCACCTTTCAGGATAGATATATCTTGTCAAAAGCATTTAGTACAAACAATTGAGAACCTTGATGGATAAACAGATTAAAATTTCTCACAGGCCAAAGAAAAGGAACATATAGAAAAATAAAAAGAGGAGAGAAACATTTACGTAACCGGTACGAGATTTTGAATAGGGAGGTAAAGAGGGAGATACGGAAAGCAAAGCGTGGTTATGAAATTAAGGTTGCTCGAGAATCGAAAGAAAACCCCAAGGGTTTTCATCGGTTGTACCGTACAAAACATAAAGGTAGGATAGGACCTCTTAGAACAGAATCAAATAACATTACCAGCGATTATTAAGAAATGTGCTCAATCCTAAATAATTATATCTTATCGGTATTTACCAAGGAAAATGTAGACGTTATTCCTCAAGCAATAGGTATTCACGATGGTAATGCCACCAATATTCTTGGTAAAATAATCATTAGTAAGGACGAAGTACTGAAAGAAATTAATAAATTAATGCCTCAAAAATCGCGAGGATCATACGACGTATATGATATAATTATAAAGGAACCCAAGGAACAATTATGTCAGACAATTACAACGTTATTTAATAATTCTTTAAGTTCAGAAGAAGTTCCAGAGGGGTGGAAGACAGCTAACGTAATACCAGTCTCTAAAAAGGGTGCTAAATCAGATGCGTCGAATTATCGTCCGATAAGCCTGACGTCAGTAGTTGGTAAAATGCTGGAGTCAATTTTGTCAAGAAAAATTATAGACCACCTAGATAGATTTAATCTCATCAATAAAGGTCTACATGGATTTATGCAAGGACGACCCTGACTCACAAACTTGTTATTCTCCTCGGAGGTCCATGAGACAGTAGATTTGCTGTTTTCGATAGAGTTCCACACGAAAGGTTAGTTAAGAAGGTTCGAGCACACGGCATAAATGATGATATCTTAAAACTGATAGAATCCTGGTTAAAGGGACGTAAGCTGTCTATGTAAGGTATTTCTGTCTATGTAAGGTATCTCATTAATTTTGCAATACCTTTTAAGGCGGCAATTAAAACCTATCACCATGCTCAACCATTCCTTCCCAACCCCTCTCCTAGGGAAAACACCATGTACTATGGGGGTCCTTCCCCTCTCCCTAAACTTTATCCAACATATCCTTGTATTGCTGCCACAGTACCTCAATCCTATGCCTACCAATATCTTTGCCTCCTACACTGAGTCAGGCAGTGGGTTTCTCTCCACTATCCATCACGGTATTTGCAATTTTTCGTAACACGTTACCCACCCTGGTACCAGGAAGACACACGTGTTTAGTGAGGGGAGTATAAACTACTCTATTTTTTTTTTTAATGCAAGGAAGAAGGAACCAAAGGCCACGGGCACGCATACTGTTCCTTCCAAGAAAAAGCAAAAACAATACAAAAGAGAGCCAAATTCAAGATCCGTTCATTTTGAGATGCCTGGACACACTGCGTTTGAAAGACTGGAGATCATAGGAAGTAGGAAATACAGATAGAGGAAGACAGTTCCAGAGTTGACCAGTTGCATAAATGAAGGACTGGGAGTAACGGTTAACTCTTGCATTAGAGAGTTGGACAGAAAAGGGATGAGAGTTTGTTGCTAGACGGGCACTACGTGCCCGTCGTAGAGGGGGAGGGATGCAAGCAGACAGTTCAGAGGAACAGTGACCGTTGAAGTAGCGATAGAAGAGAGATAAAGATGCAACAGTGCGGCGAAGAGACAAAGGTTGAAGGGAATCAGTAAGAGGAGGAGAGTTAATGAGACGAAAAGCCTTTGACTCCACCCTATTGAGAAGAGCTGCATGTGGAGAGCCTCCCCACACATGAGAGTTGTACTCCATACACGGGCGAATAAAACCCGTGTACAAGGTCAACAACTGTGCAGGGGTAAAGAAAGTTCGGAATCGGCTTAGCACACCTAATCTCTTGGAAGCAGATTTCACAAGAGATGTAATATGTTCTTTCCAAGACAAATCCCGAGAGAATGAAACCCCAAGCATGTTCAAGGATGATGCAGGACTGAGCTGGACATTATTAAAAACTAGTGGGTAATCCTGAGGAAGATTTTGTCGGGTTGATAAGTGTAAGAACTGAGTTTCTGACACATTAAAAATAACAAGATTATTTTTACCCCAATCAGAGATACGAGCCAAGTCACACATTAGGTGTGCCATAGCCTCATCCCTTTTTTGCTGAAGCAACTGCTGAGATGGACGTTGCAGGAACCGAATGGAAAGGTGAAGGGTGGAATCATCAGCATATGAGTGGATAGGGTTAGATGTACAGCTTAGAAGGTCATTGATGAATAAAAGGAAGAGAGCTGGTGATAGGACAGAGCCCTGAGGAACACCACTGTTGACAGGTCTAGGAGAAGAACGATGGCCGTCTACAACAGCAGCTATAGAACGACCAGAAAGGAAGTTAGAGATGAAGGCACAGATAGAAGGACAGAAACCGTAGGAGGGCAGTTTGGAAATTAAAGATTTATGCCAGACTCGATCGAAGGCCTTTGAGATGTTAAGTGCAATGGCAAAGCTTTCGCCAAAGTCCCGAAAGGAGGATGACCAGGAGTCTGAAAGGTACGTGAGAAGATCGCCAGTGGAGCGTCCCTGACGGAACCCATACTGACGATCAGAAAGAAGGTTGTTACAGGAAAGATGCTTCAAGATTTTTCTGTTAAGAATTGACTCAAAAACTTTTGTGACACAGGATGTTAAAGCAATTGGACGATAGTTAGAGGGTTGGGAATGGTCACCCTTCTTTGGGACTGGCTGAATGAGAGCAAACTTCCAGCAAGAAGGAAAGGTACAAGTTGATAGACAAAGGCGAAAGAGTTTACCTAAGTAGGGTGTAAGCACAGAAGCACAGTTTTTGAGGACAACAGGAGGGACTCCATCAGGCCCATATGCCTTGTTAGTATTGAGGCCAGTGATGGCAGAAATTACATCAGCTGAAGAAATTTTAATGTCAGTCAAGAGGAAGTCAGAGGGGGGAAGTGATGGAGGAACAGCACCAGAATCGTCTAAGGTGGAACTGGAGGAGAAAGTCTGAGCGAAGAGATCTGCTTTATCAGTAGAAGAAATAGTACAGAGCCATCAGAGTAGAAAAGAGGAGGGAAGGATGATGAGGTAAATTTGTTAGAAAGGTTTTTGGCAAGGTGCCAGAAGGAGCGAGAAGAATTCGAATTGGAGAGTTGGGAACATTTAGCACGGATGAAATTATTTTTAGCAGAGCGAAGAACAGACTTAGCACGATTCCGGGCAGAAATATATAAAAGATGTGATTTAGGGGTGGGTTGGCTCCGGTACCTCTTATAGGCCCTCTCCTTGTTGCGGACAGCATTAGAACAAGCGTGATTAAACCAAGGCTTTCTTGCATTAGTCAGAGGATATGAGAAAGGAATATATGCTTCCATGCCCGAGAGAATAACCTCCGTAATGCGCAAGGCACACTCAGGTGGCTCCCGGCCATGGAAGCAATAATCACTCCAAGGAAAATCAAAGAAGTACTGCCTGAGGGCCTCCCAATCCGCAGCTCCAAAGTGCCACAGGCGGCGTTTCTTTGGAGGGTCCACAGGCCGTACCGGAGCGATAGAACAGGTTAAGGTAATAAGGTTATGATCGGAGAAGCCCAACGGAGGGAAAAGATTAACAGTGTAAGCAGAAGGATTAGTTGTTAGGAAAAGGTCAAGTATGTTGGAACTCTCTCCAAGGCGGTCAGGGATACGGGTAGGGTGCTGTACAAGCTGCTCTAGGTCGAAATGAAATGAGGAACCTGCACTTTACACAGGAAAAATCATCCAATATATTACCACTATGCCGGGAATCGAACCCGGGACTCTCAGGTGAGAGCCAGGCAGCATACCACTACACCACGACCAGGTAAAAGTTACCTCACATTGTCACAATCTTGTAACCAATGTCCCTCCGCCCCCACTG
>JAGKTI010009184.1:20753-31576 GCA_018397915.1 Birgus latro | reverse complement strand
ATGCCGGGGGCGATGCCTGGAGCGGGCATGCCGGGGGCGATGCCTGGAGCGGGCATGCCAGGGGCAGGCATGCCTGGTGCTATGCCAGGAGCTGCACCAGGGGCGGGCATGCCTGGTGCTATGCCAGGAGCTGCGCCAGGGGCAGGCATGCCAGGGGCAAGTGGTCAGCAGTGCTGTGTGCAGTAGCTGATGGTGGAAGCTGAGAGGCATCAGCAAGTATGTTACACCAAAGAACAGCTTATGCCTAAGGCCAAGGTAAGCATTTTTAAAACTTTCTTAGCTCTGCACTAGCCAATATGTCTGTAGATACACTCCTGATAGTCGCTCTGTAACTGGCTCAGGTAATTCAACTACTGTTGATAAAACTGTAATCTCACACTGTACGTCCACGCTGTATTTCTTTGTAAATTTCAGTGCATCCATGAGCCTTGAATGGTGGCTGAGAGGGTGCAGCTCAACGGACAAGTTGGCTGGCAGAGATCAGTCACTTCAGACAGGGATTCATAATACAAATGGAACTTGACTGCAATGTCAGTTTCTTTAGTGATTTATCATGCTTACAGACTCTGATTCTGCCGTGTAATTCTAGTTAAGACATAGTTTGCATTGGTATGATGCAACAGCATAAAATGGTTCAATATGTAATTTTATTTGCTGATGAAGAGATACTATGAAATCTCAAACCAGTCTCAATGCCAACTCAGAACATCAAAGATTTCTGTGAAGAGTTTTTGTACACATCTGACTGCATATTGGGGGGGTGATGGGTATGGCTTAGACAGAGTTTCCAAGTCAATCAAGTTTTTAACTAAATTTACTTTTCAAGATTAAGGGCCATATTCCTGGCTTGGGAGTTTTCTAGTATCATATTTTGCACATTACAACTGATTTTTCTGCAAATATTGTCTTTATATTGATGTAGACTGCATAAAATTACAAGGCAGAATAAATTAACCTTTTGTATAAAGATACAAAATGGTAAGGAAGAGTTGTTAGGAAGCCTCATTAGCTGGCTAGGAAAGATTCCAAGTCCAGTACAGGGTCTGTCCAAAATGAAACCGAACTTTTTAAGCAAAGCACCAACTAGCTGGATTAGCATGATCACAATGGGAGTGCTGTGTGGTGAAGACTTGAAGCTTAAGTCTAACATTAGCCACATTACACCACATCACTTAGCTATCAAGGTACTGTACATGCGCTTGAGTGAAAGTGTTTTTAGAGCAAGTGGTGAATTTTCTTTTATCTCTACTGTCTGAAATTAGCATCCTTCAGTGTGGATTTCAATTTTTGGGGGGGAAAAAAATAAAAAATAAAAAATAAAAATAATCTGCAAAAGCCAAATCAGAGTAGGGTGGCTGGGGGACAACTGTACTGTAGTCTCATGCTTTGCCAAAAAGTCACAGATACTGAGTGAACATAAGCAATTTCATTTTCATGGTGCAGCATCCAGGTTTTGTTTGTCGATGCCCCAGACCTCTTCCTTCACACTGCCTCCCTCAAATGCTTCAGGACGTCCACGTACTCTTTACTGACTGTCTGACCACATGGAACAAACTGATGATGAATGATGCTCTTCCAATAAAAAAGGGCAATTAGCATCACCCTCACTTATGATCAACTCTGATGTACTTTTCTTGGTCGCAGTGACAATGTTCCAACCCACCGCAACAACTGCATTTTTGTTTTGACATCATAGCCATACATCCATGTTTCTTCACTTGTTCTGACATTTTTCTGGAGTTTTCATTAGCATTCAAACAAACAGCTCCTGACTGATACTACTGTCTGTCCTCGATGCTTAGTGGAGCCTCTAGCGATTTTACTGATGTTTTTAGTTTTCTTCAGGAGGAGGGCCTCCTTCCACTTTTATAAGTAATTGATATTTTATAAATTATTGTTATTTTCTGTGCTTTATTTTAACTAACGGGTATTAACTTTATTTTGAATATGCACTTTTTAGTTGTTGCATCTTTTACCTTGTTGTCCGGTGGCATATGACCCCGGCAGTTGTGTCGCCAGATTTTAATTATATTCACTCAATCAATCCTGACTGCTGCAGTTCACTTTTAACTCAGCAGTTGGCAGACGTGGCACAAATCTTGCGGCAACATGATGCATCTTCAGTTTTACTGTTAAAATCATGTGGAACAAACTGTTACAAGTGCCTACTTTTTCGGAAACTCTAGAGACAGTCAGGCGGCAATTTTCATGGATCGCAGCACACACTCTCTTAACATGTCATCTCTTAAAGTGGAAGGCTGTCCAGATATGGAATCGTACCATAAACCGGCTGCAATATTTGAAATGTCTCTGTAAAAGTTTTTCCCAATCTGAATTTCATGCAAACACATTGCTCTTAAAAATCATTCATAGTTCAACTTGCAACAAATCAAGTGCACTGAACAAAGGTTCACTCATGCACGTATACCCCATGACTAAGTGACATGGTGTGATATGGCTGGTGATAGACTAAAGCTCAAAATTGCTGCTACACAGCACTCCCATTGCGATCACACTACACTGGCTAGTTGGTGCACTGTTCAAAAAGTTCAGTTTCATTTTGGACAGACCTCGTTAAGACGGGTCACATGATTACAATTTCATATGTACTCTATAGTGCTGTGAAATTAATGAGTATCCTACTAATTCTCATCAATGCAGCTCAAGATATTTCAATCACATAACAATATAAGGTTATAGGGCCTAAGACAACTCTGAAGTCTATACTCTTTGTTTGCAAAGCAGGCTTCATAGCATCTTTCCACTGCTTATTGCACAATAATGTTCTCTTGTATGTTATCTATATAGTTTTAAGTATCCACACAGTCAGGGTCAGTAGCATACAAGACGAGGCATAATGTGGTGAAGAAATCTCTAAAAGTGGCTTTCAAAATCTTCAAAGCCACTTGGAATACAACCCAAATTTTAATCAGTGAAGGTTAGGACATACATAGTACACTGTTTGTAGTGCCTGTGCCTTCTCTTGGCATCCATCTGAGGAAAAGTAGTACTTAAAGGTTTCAGGTGCTTAACAGGAAAAATCTCCAAAGGATGAATGACTTATATTACTGATGCCTTTACAACTTTGTTTCTGCAGCAGCTACACCAGATTTTCTCTCAGTTGAAAGAAATTCTAGTACAGTTCTCAGAAGTTTACCTCTAAGTAACAGCACTGTTGGTATACTGTCCTTTGAAATTAAATAAGCTACCACCAGAGTATTATCGGCTGAGAATTAAAATAGTCTGCAAGACTATATATAATGGCCCACTGATAAAATCCTGAGCTGATTTGACCTTGATAGGATAAATAAGGCCAATATTAATTCTTCCTCCACTTAAATAAAACTGCCTGGTGTGAGCCAAAGATGATGTGACCACAAAAGAATTATCTGCATTTTACATTCTTCCACAGGGAGACTCTTGACTGCTTTGGTATCTTGACTCCCCCACTGCTTCACACTGCTACTTCATTACTATGTCCAGTACTGTAGTGGGGTTTTAGCTATTGTATACTTGTTTTTATTACTTTTAATAATAAATCTATTTAAAGAATTACCTTTAAATTATCCTATACCTATACTGTATGTGCTAGGATAAATCTCTTCTTACCTAACTTACACCTGTTTATTGCTTTCCTCTTGACCTTAAAGTTTTACTACTTTACTGTATGCTTACATTAAATGAAACATGAAAACCTCTGCTGCCAGCAAATTAAATAATTGCCATAAACTGAGATGGTATTTTTGACCTTTCCCTAACCAATGAACATCAACAGAAGCCCACACATTTCCATATTGATGTCAACCATGTTGGTATTAATGTGATTCTCCAGTCTACTCACAGCCCCAACAGTTAACACCTAAAATTCATTAACATTAACCTTCCTACCACTTTCCGTTCATTCAAACTATAAATGATACCTAGCAGTTAAGAAATTAAAAGGTAGTTCTAATCCTATATAATTAAGGTGCTCCAATCAGACTGAGCCTGTGTAGACTTATATCCACGGGGTGGTTGGGGTTTACTGCTCACATAATGCCACTTAGGGCTGAGTGAAGCTGGTCACTCTCATCTTAAATGTCAGGACCAACTTGCCTAGTCCAGGGTTCCTATGCTCCTTATGGGGCGACATAGGATTGGATGATGGATGGATGGATGAGTTCTAATCCTTCTATTTACTTTCCGAAGCTGAAGAAAACTGATAGGAAAGGGCAAGAATAAAACTATGCATGAACTGAGAGTATATGCTATGGCAACTGAACCCCTTCAGTCTTATAGAAAACATACAGTATTTCCCCCTAGGTATCCCAGGCTTTTATTCTCTTTAGGTTACACTTTTTGAACCAGCAGGGTTAGACAGGGATTTAATGAACCCCTTCACTGCTTTACCTTCCTATAAAATCTTATGATGGTAACAAGAATAAAATGAAAGACCTCAGGCTTAAGGTGTTGGAGCAACTGAGTGACTAAGTATAGTATAGTTTCAGACATAATCCACTGGTGAAACTGCTTCATAAAAACTCCTATGAAATGTCTTGGAATATCAATGCACAAATATTTTCTAATAATAAGCACCAAGTATCAACACTTGACAAGTTTTCTTCAAAACAAGATTGAACAATTGTAAGAAGTCTTCAAAATGAGACTGAATATTTATAACTTATGTCCTCAGTGCTTGAGAGAACACTTGTAAGTTAGGCCAACTTGATCTTCGGTAATACCCGATACAAGTGAACAATTCTTTAATAAACAATGTTCATTTTAATGTGAGAACAGGTTAATTATTTCTCACTGTTCCAGGCTTCTATAAATTGCACTCAATACAAACTAACCCTCCCAATTCCAGCTTGTCCTACCAATCAGTAGGAGATTCATAATCATTAAAAAAAAAAAAAATCATTAGAAGTCTGCAGGTGCAGTTGAAGTGGTTATGGTAAAAGTAGTGAAGAGTAATTTTACCCGAGTAAGTTATCATCATTATCTTCATCATAATCATCCGGCCCTCCTTTCCCACCCTAGAGCAGGGTGGGGAGTAGCAATGTCCAGACAGCCCAAATCTGCCCAATCCAATAGGCCATGCTTCCATTCACTCATCACTCAAGCTCCCGGAATCCTGGTTCTATCTGATATGTCCCAAACATTCACCACGTTTTGTAGATTCACTTAAACGTATCCGACAGAGTCAATCCGGACACTGTCAAGTTAAAAAGGGGTGCCAAATTGCTGACCACATGTTTCTCCTCACAATATTTATCGAGCAAGCATGATCTCTTGTCAGACCCCTAGCCTCATCGACTTCCAAACCTCTCTTCCTCACACACTCATCCACCATATCTCTCCACACAGACTTCCTCACTCCGCATCATTCACAAATCACAATATTTCGTATCCTATCCACCCTCTGTATTTCACATACATTCCTCATCAGTCCCATCTCCACTGCTCTCACTCCTGACTTTTCATTGTCATGCCACACCATAGTCTCAGATCCGTATGTTAAAGTTGGCACTAACACTTCTTCATGTAAGCCTCATGCAGCTGCAACACTAAAGCCTCTATTTTTTATCAAGGTCTTCATTGCACCAGCTACTTTCCTTCCTTGTGTCACGCTACTTTCCACTTCTTTTGCACATTTTCCTCTATTTTCTATCACTGTACTATGGTATTTGAACTCAATTACAGTCTCTCTCCATTCACTGTGACATCGCACTGGGAGTCAACTTCTCTCTCAATAAGCATCACTTTACTCTTTTCTACATTTTCTCTCAAGGCACGACACTCACAGACATCAGCAAAACTCTGCACCAGTCTATCAAGTTCTTGTCCAGTATTTGCAAGTACAGTACTACTGCATCATCAGCATACAACAAATTTGAGATATTCCATCCATCACCAGTCATTAACTACCAACGCCATCCCTCTCTCCATTTGTGTTTTTACTTCTCTAATCACCCCATCCATATTTACATTGAACAGCCATGGGGACATCACACAACTTTGTCGCATGCCCACACAGATCATGAACCATTCACTTAGATGCTCATTTACTCTTTCACATGATTCACTACCATCATAAAAACTCTTGACAGCACCTAGCAGCTTACGATCTACAGCGTACATGCACAAAACCTTCCACAATCCTTCTCTGTCTACTTTGTCGTATGCTTTTTCCAGATCCATTAACCCGTCACGTCCCGACCGATTTCCAACCTACGATACCACAGAATCCCAAGCATTTTTGGAATTTTTTTTCATTGGCTCAAACCTTCGCTTTTGGTGAGAAACACCGAAAATACATAGAGAAATCGCGATCCTGTGCTTAAAACTGTTGATACAGGTGTCATGCAACCTTATGTTTTCCTTCTTTTTCAAGGTACCTGGCTAAAGAAAACGAACTATGGAAGGGTTAACTAATTCAAGCCACTTTCAATTACGTATTTATTTATGTATTTGGTACGAATTTATGTGCAGTAACAGACTATATTGGTTTTAACACATTTATATAGGCAATAGAAGCGTTGTTCAGTCACCAAACACATTCACATATGGCACCTTCCTTTATGACATTACCACCTCATCACTTCTGTTTGTTTCTTGCTCTAGCTTCTTTATTTCTGTGTCCTCCACCTCAGGAATCACTTTCACCGTGAATTTCGTCATTGAAGAGACTGTGGGGCAACATACCTTTACTGGCCAGCTTACTGCTAACAGGTGAATTGCCCAGTGTGGGGGGGGAGAGGGGGTTAGGTGGGGCCAGGCAGTATCCCTGCTTGACAGCAGGTAGAGGAAGGTCTCACACATATGCCTACCAAAAATCACCTATGAAACTTGAAAATTGTGCAAATTATGACCCTTGCAATTGCGCGACATACCCATACGTTGATGGGTGTAGCTGTGACAAAACATTGAGACGTACCCATATGTCGATGGGATTCCTCGGGTTAATGCCATCAACTCCTTATAGTCCTTCTCACAAACCTTCTCCACTATCTGTCTTACTGCAAATATTTGATCCACACATCCTCTGCCACTCCTAAAGCCACCCTGTTCATCACTTACCAGGACCTCTGATATCTCTCTTACTTTCTCTATAATACTTCTTCCATATACCTTCCCTACCACGCTCGATAAACTTATGCCACAATAATTCTTGCACTCACTTCGCTCATCTTTATTTTTGTACAGGGGTACAATCAAAGCCTTCTTCCACTCTGCTGGCACAGTTTCACTCATCCATGCCTTCTTACTTATCTCCAACAAGCAATTCATTCTGTTCTCTCCACTACACTTAATCATCTCTATAATACCTCATCAACCCCAGCTGCTTTCCCATTTTTCAGCCGTTTCACAGCGTTCTTCACCTTTGCAAGTGTCATGTTTCCTATCACTGCATTACTTCTCTGCACACTCCCAAAACTAATCATGTTTACAGCAGCTCTGCTCTCTCTATTCCCATTCATCAGGCTTTCAAAATATTCTTTTCATCTGGTCCTTAGTTTTACCTTGAATAAACTTGTTTTTGTGTGAAGTACTTCATCCTGGTTGCTTAAGTTCATTCAGTTCTCTGAAGTCTCTTGAAGAAACACTAGTGATCAAACTTGTTATGGGTTTTGAAATTAGTATTCAGCATTTCTCAGATCATGGTATTTTACTTTGCACACAAAGAATTATGATTTTCAGGAAATGGAATAAAACATATGTTGCATGAATGATTAAATATTTACAATATACTGTATGCTTAACCCGACAGGCCCTTTATAATGAACTGCCTGCATAAGCAACCATAAACATTTGTATTTTCCACTGGTCAGAGACCATCTGGAGTTAGATAAAGGAGCTGGGTCTGTCATCAGCATACAGAACAAAGAGACATATTTGCCCTCCTCCTCCTGCCCAATTTGCATCCATCCATCGTCCAATCCTACGCTGCCCCAAGAGGAGCATAGCAGCCCGGGGCTAGGCAAGTTGGTCCTGACATTTAAGATGAGAGTTTGCAATATTAAGAAATATGTCTGATTAACATTCTTATTAAGCCTGAGAATTATCTACAGAGGGCAAATTTGTATGGGAGCGAGTTTGAGAGAGGTGAGTGTGTATGAGGTGAGTTTGCACTGGGATGATTTCACCTGACAGTCATAGCTATAAATAACAAGACTGATCAGTAACTTTTCAAACTGTGAAGCAATCCTCAGAGTCCAACAAACTTTTTGGCAAGTCATGTTTGCTGTAAGACCTAATTGTGGAACAACATTATCTGCAACTGTACCATCCTTCTCTCAACTGACCGCCAGACACCTAAAAAATGTATGAAGGTAACGAGGCTAATGCAATGCATCAGTACACAGCAAGAAGGTCTCACCACTGATTTCCCTGCATGTATCAGAGAAATGTTCCACAAAAGGGAAAGCACGCATGCTCAACAAGGTGATACATTTTGTTCATTTTTGTTCTCCATCCATAACTTTTAGAAATGTCCACACAGTATTCTCTCTCTTAGGTTAGGAAACCCTAATTTAACCCCTACAAAGACGTAAATGATGTAATGTCAAGTATTGTTGCAAAACTGAAATAATCTAATGCCAAGTATTGTGGGAAGACTGAAATAATGCAATGCAAAGTACTGTATTGTTGCAAGACTGAAAAAATCACAAGACTGAAATAGTGTAATGCCAAGTATTGTACCATGGATGAGATGATCTAATGTTGAGTATTATGGTGAGACTGAAATAATATAATGCTATTGAGGCATGACTGAAATACAGTACTGTACAGTAAAATAACACTGAGTATTGTGGCATGACTGAAATGATCTAATGCTGAGTTTTGTGACAAGACTGGAAAGATATAATGGCCAGTATTAGTATTAGTCAAGACAGTACTGAGTACGAAAGTTCAACAAACTGATGTATGCGAAGTAGGAACAAAATCACATCTATGAAATGTGAACAAAGTGGAATACCGTAAGCGAAATAATCCGAAACTGAAGTACAGTATGTGAAACCTGATTTTATTTTTGCTTGTGAGATGGGAACCTGTGTGATCAGAGTGCATAAAGGTTGGAATGTACCATAACAGAAACGCACAGCATCTTTGCCCCTAAATAAAGCATGAGAATTAACCTGATCAAAATGTGTTGAAATGGGGAAAAAATAAAAACATGCAAAACTGAAAATAGTAAAGTGTATGAAGTTGGAAAAAAAAAATCATGCAAACATCATATCAATAAGCGTACAAAAAGATGAAATTAATAACAGCATACAAAATATAAAATTACAGTAACATTCCAGTGATCTGTCATAATTCAGCCAAGGCCATTGTAAGATGGTACAAATTTTCATCCACTCACTTATGTGGTGCTGCCTAATTCTTCTTCCATCTTTATAATTCTTTCTGTCTGCCCTCCTCTCTTCCTGTTTCTCCCATCTTTCCTGTCATTTTTTATAACTCTCCTTCCTTTTCAGGTGGCTTTACATTGAGTGACAAGCCCAACGGTTTCAGTAAGCCAGGAAACCATTTACAACACTGGGTTGTAACCATATAACCAACCCATATGTATTTCCTACATGTCAACAAGTGGGTTGGCAAAGGGTTAGTGCCCCTCTCTGTAAAACAACTAGCTCAAAGACAAACAGCCACACTTTGCAGATTGTGGCATCTGGCTACAGACAGATAGGCAGACACCCAAGGTGTAGGATGCAGAGCAGTCTATCCCACCTGGGCATTTTTATGAAAAACCTACTAATTTTTTTTCTCTGAATTACTCCTTTACATAAGAGGTTATTTAAAAAACTAAGATGCCCAAGACTGAACTTCAATCTTTCCTAAGCAAACAGGAAGATAAAAAATAAAAATTTACTAGCTTGCTTGCATGATATTACTGTGGTGATAGGTAAAATCAGAGTTGCCAGGTTGGAGGATTTTCCGCCAAACGGGGCGGTATTTAATTGAGGCTGGTGGGTAAAATTTAACACTGGAGGCTGGGTGTTTTTTTGGGCGAGTTTACATCTTAACTGGCAGGTTTTCGGCAGCTTCAGCTCAAGACGGCATTTGCTAACTTAACCTTACTGAATTAACTTTACTGTAACTCTTGTCTCTTAGCAAAAATGAGTGTGACTGGAGAGATCAATAGGGCAGGTGGTGGGTGGACCTGACCAAACTATTAGCACCCGGCCCAGCCCTCCCTCAGGTTATGACTCCCCTAATCCACACTCAAACACAGGTCACAGGACCTGGGGACCATGTATGCCGTGGTGGTAAAATAAGAGAGGCAGCATTTCGGTTTTAGTCAGGGAGCAGTGAAGGGAGGTTTGCTGGAGAGTGAAACTGGGAAGTCAATGGGTAAATATGCAAAGTATAACAGAAAATACAATAAAAGCTGGGAAAAAGAAAATGGATTGTGAGAATGGATTGTCAGTGTCCCAGGTGATGAAACAAGGCATTTTGCAAATTTTGTAAAACACTCCTGAGAGCCCACCATGCAGATTTTGAAACATCACTGTGCAACAGAAAAGCACAAGAAAAACGTTCTTCCCTTTTCCGCCACAAGAACATTTTTTGATGCAGGCATCACAAAAGTGAAAGAAGACAACAGTGTGAAAATTGCAGAGCTCATTTATCTGCACATATTGCCTGGCATTCAAGCATAAGTACAACTGATCACCTAGGTGAACTAGTGAAAACTAATTCAGCAAAGGACCTTTCTATTCATTGAACAAAGTGCACTGCTCTGATAAATAACATGCTTGGGCCATCAATGTTAAAGGAACTGCTTGATGATATTGGTGACAAAGAATTCTCACTTAACATAGATGAAAACACTGGAA
>JAGKTI010009184.1:0-20343 GCA_018397915.1 Birgus latro | reverse complement strand
AGAGAGAGAGAGAGAGAGAGAGAGAGAATTTGTTTAGGGAGGTGTTAGTGGAACAAGTATGGACATACTATGAGAGAAATAAGGATATCCTGTCTTTGTCATGGTTGAAAAAGACTTGGTTATCTTTAGATTGAGTGAGGGAAGGTTGTATGAGATAACCAAGGAAAAAGACATCATTCCTTTACACAGAAAATCACTTGCATCATATGACATCCCCCAGGATGCTTCTCTCTCCATACTGTAGACAACCTCCATGGGACAGGGGTTAAAGAACAGCATATTAAAACAAAGTAATGTACCAGAAATGAATAATATCATTTACCTTCACCTTCTGTTATGCCAATCTCAAAAATGTATTTACAAAATGTAACAAATTAGAAAAGCCGCCAGATCTACGACTGAAGTCACTACAAGGAAATGTGGAAGGGTCTACCACTTATGTATTAACAACTATGTCAGCTGAGGTAAGTGTCAACAAATTTCCCCAGTACAATTCATATCAGCTTGTCACTACAGAAATACAGTAATGGTTGACCAAATTGTTAAAGAACAGAATAAAATATAATTTGCACTGTAAAATGAAAACTGCACTCCTTCTCATCTTAAAAAGCTGTCTCCTGCTCATCTTACTAAGCTATCTTAAATATCAGTAATATAAAAAATTGCACATCTACTTATTTAAGAACCTACTTCATATATCAGTAATACAGTAAAAAGAATTGTACACCTACTCATCTTAGTGCGCTATCAAAAATATCAACGTACAGAACAGTACATTCTTCTCCTTCTTGAGTTTGTCCTAGCAAGCTACCTCAAATACTAATAATTTTGAAGCACCGATTTTCTGTGACAAGTGAAAACCAAAATCGTGCAATATAGGTATGTATTTCCCTCCACATAACCACTGCTCTCTGTACTGAAATGTAAAAATTGTACACTTACTTAGCTATCTTGAACATCAGTAATTTTGGAGAACGGATTTTCTGTGACGAGTGAAGACTGGGGCAATGCGATACTGATAGGTATTTCCCTCCACATAGCCGTTATTGTTGAGGCGACTCCTGAGCTCCTCAATGGTTGGGTGTGAGGACTTGAAGGCAGTCTGGCCCCGGCTGGCTTCCTGCTCCCAGCGGTGGCGAAGTGCAGTCACATGACCTATATGCATATACTCTTGGGTAACACAAGATCAATTCTCATAATACAGAGTTGCTCCCCTACTTAAGAATGTTTATATTGCTTTTTTACTTATGAACTGTCTGTACTCTTCTTACTCTAACCTGGCCTAAAACTGCCATCCTCCATCTTAAGTTGCAAGAAGAAATTAACATCATAATATGATGCTAGTCACACAGAAGTACCATGGGAAGGATGCAGAGCTATAGTACTGTCTTATTATGTTGCTGAGTCATATGAAATAAGCTGCATAAGGACAAAAATCTGGGCTAAGTTAAAGGACAACAGTCACAAACTTTTCTCTTGTACAGCATTTACTGGTCTTAACTTATTATTTCAATGATATATGGTATACACAGTTATATACCATATACAGTATAACACAAACTTGATTAAACTAACTTGAAGCAATTGGTATAAGTTATTTTTATCTTGCTTCACCAATAATTTGTACAATCGTGGTCATAAATAATCACCTATTCTCTGGTATCCCATGCCTCAGGTTGGATCCTTTATGCTGAACTCATAGCTGAAGTGGTCAGGCAGTCCAGACTGCTTCTGGCCTTACTGGACTTTTTCCAAAATATAACAATTTAGTCCGGTATCTCCTCGATTCCGATAAAAGCGAATTCCGGTCTACTGAAGTCTGTTACACTGAAGTTTTGCTGTATTTGTGTTTATCCGAGTATTTTGACTTCGGACACAGAATGGAATCTGGATGGCTTTGACATCCGTAATATTTGTGTAAGACACATCCTCTACCCTTATGTGTAATTAACTTTTGGAACTAAATATAGTATGCAACCTCTGACGTGGCTGTGTCCACAGTAAATATGATCATCCTCTCAGTATACACTCCCTTTATACAGTCACCATCATGTCTACTATTTTATGGCATCTCTATATGAAAAGGCTATTTAAAATACAGTAAAAGTCCTTTCATTCGACATCTGGTTTTAAGGTATTTCCGGTCTTTCGGCAGTTTTCATAAATACAGTAGTCCCATTATGAAAGTTCTCTGCTCTTCCGGCACATATGCTGAGCTGATCGGCCAATTTGGCGCTGTCGGCACTAGACCTAGCGCTTTTCATTATAATTTAGCACTTTTCATAATAATTAGTGCCAATAAATATTAAATTTTCTTTTACATCTAGTGCATTTTGAAGTCCACTTTACCATGAAAGTTTGAGCAGTTCACCTATAGCTTAGTGAGTTTTAAAGTTGAGCTTGACATGTTTGAAGATTTCTGCTTACCAACACTGCATGCACCGTCAGCCATCATGACTCATGAGTGTCTGGCCTTGTGAGTGGGACCTTTCGAAAGTTTGGAAACTTTGTTGTGCTATTTTATGGTCATCCTCTCGTTCTCTTGTTGCGCAATGGTCTCTACTAATGGAAAGCCTATTGGTGTGAAAAAACACACCCATAAGGTGCCAACTCTTGCCAAGAAGATTGTACTGTAAAAACTGGAGGTGGGTGTTCATAGGAAGAAGATAATGGAAGATTTCGGTGTGAGCTCTTCCACTATATACGACTTTAAGAAACAGAAGGCTGATTCAATGCTCAGAGTTAACCAGTAATACTGTACTTGACAGACACTGTGATTGCACTGAGGTGACCAACCATGATTGCTAGAAACTTTTTGGCAGGTTTTCCCGGTCATTTGGCAGTTTCTGCTCTTTCGGCACCTGCTTGGTCCCGAAGATGCCGAATGAGAAGACTTTTACTGTAACTGTGCACAAAAGGTAAATAAAGCTGATGTCTGTGCACATGAGAGGATATAATAAAGATATCTCTCATAATCTGCTGTTTGGACTCAATGCCAGTATGGGTTTGAATGGTCATCCAACAACCCCAACACCCTCTCATCACCTCGGAATGAAATTTCCCTCCAACAAAAAACAGCTAGTTACAAACTGGTGGACAAGGCAATAGTGTGTTGTGCTGGAAACTTCTGGCTCTGCACAAATGTTTGATCTGTCACATCAGTAAAAAACTCTCACAAGCAAGCCCTTGATATCACCACCTATCTAAAGCTTGTTATCTGACACCACTATACAAGGTGTAATGCAGCATTATCTACCAAATATTAACTCATTATATCATGACCTGAATGAAAGAAAATATATAAATAATGTGACCACCACTTCACATTTCATTCTCTCTCCGCTACCTACCCACCCTCCCTTCCCTCACTCCACCCCTGCACAATCATTCGTCCCCCCACCCACCTTCTCTTCTCTTTCTGGCCCCTCCCTCTCAGCCCCTTTTACTCTGCTGTGACTTGCCGCACATAAATGAGCCAGCCTCAGGCTCGGGGGACCTGAGGATAGGTGATTATTTATGACCACGACTGTGCATATCTGGCCTTGTATACTACTGAATTTTGACTTGTCTTTTGAGATACAAACCAAACCTGAAAACCAATTTCTTACATAGGGGGGCAACAGTAATTTCATATCATCACACACATATTGTACAAACCATCAAAAATAACTACTACTACAGTACCAGCTATTTTGCATCCATAATACTCTCAGCAATCAATATTTCTCTAGTACCAACTTCAGCTAAATAAAGTACATATCACCATACATAAGCCAAAAAAATGAGTACAACAACAACTCAGTCAAAATGCCATTTATGAAATATCTTGGACAAGAGTTATTGCTATTCATAATCATATAAAAAATTAAGGTAAATGTTAAAAACAATATTGGAATATATGGTAAACTGTTACTGTAAATAATGGCATGCCATCATGCAATAATTTATGATTACTGAAAAGGCCTGGATAAGGGTGAACTGATTAAGAGAGGAACATTGAAAGCTGCAAACTGGTTTTGTTAAAAAGCTTGACTGTATTATCCCAACACTGATATGTAACCAGTAACACTTACAGGCATCATAGGTACAAGGTTAATGACAGAACTAACCTTCTATAATAATACACTGACTTTATTTTCTATCCAATAACACCTACAGGCATCTTAAGTCAGAAGCTACTGACTTAACCAAAGCCTCTCTAATCACATATTACATAAAAAAAATAAATATATAAACAACATAAAATACATAGCATAAACACTGATACTGCAAGTGTTAACATTTAAATAGTCTGCTGTATACTGTAATGACATGGACTAAATTATGGCGCAGTGGAGAGGACTGAGGGAAGGCAACAACGCATAGTAGGTCGTCTTAAACATAAGCTTAACACTCCCAGAGATCTTTTGCTGAGACTATGGTGGACAGTCTGTGCTGTGATTGTGAGATGCAAGAGGTGGGTTTGTTGTGGAGTGAGGATCAGCATTACAGTGAGGGTATAGTGGATTGCAGGGAGTTGTATTGTTTGTAGGTATGAGTGATATGCATGAGGTACGAGTGATGTGGTGTGAGGATGCAATGTGTTAGTTCTTGTTTTTTGGTCAAGTGGCTGGATTTTAAATGTTTTTAAAAGAAGAAAGTGTAACCCAAGAGCATTATCTATAAAGAGAAGGACTTTGAAATCAAGATCAGTTATTCACACTTTTCACGAGATGTAGACATAAAATGCTTACAGTACTGACTCAATCAGATGAAATGTCCCTCGCCATGTAACATACAGAACATGCAGACCACACCACATTTACCTTGTTTATGTCACTGTGTTTCTAGGCCCAGGGTTACATAGCTGTCCAGCAAAATGTTTGGAAAACATGGCAGTCTACAGCCAACACCAGACTTAGACAGGTGGGATTTGAGCAAATATCCATAAAATGAGTTGATGGTCACTACTCAGCTCTACTGTGTGGTTCAATTTTGTAATTCTAAATCACACAAAGTAAGAAATGGCACATAACTATAGAGGATGAGCTCAACTGATGACTAGTGTACTGTGTACAGTCTGTGTGAACAGTATGATTAAAATGAGTTCACTGATAAGGTCTAATTCCATTTCTTGGAGATATTTATGCTTTGGATGGAAAATGAGGGGGTTCCAGAGCCTAATCTCCTATTTTACATGTACAGAACCTGTAAATATGTCATAATTTAGTATAAACCAGAAATAGAAGGAAGTTCCCAAGAAACTAGCTCATGTTATAAAGGAATTCTACAGTACAGTACGCTGGCACAGTGCGCAAATCACATGGTACACGAGTGACCAAAAATCATAACCATAAAACTCTGAATGCGCGAGTTTAGCCCACAATAAGCGAGACAGAGGAAAGGAGTGCCCCAAAACTGCTATTTTCTCTGACTACGCGACCCCCCTCCCCACAAGATGCATCCATCATGACTTAGAGGTTCGTGGGGAAGGTGCTCAAGAGGAGTCTACAGTAAGATCTCGCCAATAACGACTTCGACAATAATGTTTTCGACAATAACGGTAAGTTAGAATAGATGCCCAGTTTCTATACTATAATAACGTTTGGATTCACTTGAATAACGGTTATTTCATGAATGCCAAGTTGTTATACTGCAAATACGTCCATAACAAGATGAGGAATGAAACAGACAAACAAGAAGAAATGAAGGAAATTGCTGAAAATGTGAGCAGTAGTGAGGAGGAGATGGAGGATCCTCCCCTCACCACCTCCCCTGACTCGCCCGCCACTGTCCCCTCCACCACCACGGCCCCTCCTTACTCACCAGCCACCTCCCCCTCCACCTCCACTGCTCCATCTGACTCACCTGCTTCACCTGGCATACTTGCAACTCCCACCATAATGACTGTTGCTCCATTCTGGAAGAAATATAACATTCGACAGGCCGTATTTTTTGTCAAAGCCTCGAATAATACAACACTGGCAACCGTTAAACACACGTGGGCACTCTAAGTGTGTTGCCGCGCCTCGGAACTCCGCTATTTAAGTCCATCAGGCTTGTTGTCTACTGTTTTTAAGGTGACTGACCATATTTTTGTTATTTAAGCTGTATCTGTAGCATATGTCTTAAAAATTTCCCCTTCATTATACAGCATCTTGATTAAAAAAATATAAAGGTTTGAGGGGTCCCACCCATATGTTATTTTTCCCATAACATTATGTATTCACAGCACGTGAAACCACAGTGAGTGAGGTCGTGGACCGCCCATCCACTTGCGCACTGTGCAAACGTACTATACTGCACTGCCTCATCAAGAGTGTACAGGCCTGGGGCTAGGCTAGATAGTCCAGACATTAAAGACAAAAGTGACTGCTTGCTTATTACAGAGAGGCATTATGCAAGCAATAAATCCCAATGTATTGGTCTGTGAGAAAGACAGAAGTATGTGAGACCAAAGTAGCCTGGAAGTCTTTCTTAGTCCCTGTTGGGGGTTCCAAGGAGGGAGCAAGGTGTCAGAGATGATGATGATGATGATGTTGGTCCCTATGTTATTTACAGCAAACCCTCATTATACAATGAACCAGTATGCAATGAATTGTTAATACAATGGCAAAAAAATTAGGACCTTTTATCAATATACAACAGGCTTTTTGCTTATACGATGATTACGGTCCTGCAGGAAACCTCAGTGGTTGAAACCCTGTCATTATTTTAGATAATATGCTCTCCCTCACTCAAGTACATACAGTAGTGTCTTGTTTGGTCAAAGATGGCCTTTCCACTAATCACTACTGGGTGTATTAGTGTCACTGGTGTTGGAGTTCAAGAAGCAAGTGAAGAGCAGTTGAGTGAAATTACCAGTTAGGGTGAGGTGGAAACTTGTTTTTTTACTAAATTTTGTGGTAAGCAGCAAATGAAGTGCAGTGAAGTGAAATAACTACTACTTTAGGTGAGGCAGAAACCTATTTTTAGATTTTGTTGAGTGGGTGACCCTAGGCTAAAAATGAATCCCCAATGAACCCATGTCATAACTGACTCAATACATGACAAATCATTATGCAATGGATTTATTTAAACACATCATCATCGTAAAATGAGGGTGTGCTGTACATGGTCATAAATTGTATTCATGTCATTCAAGAGAACATAATGGTACCATATACAAGGACAAAACTAACAGGGAAAAGGTGCGAAGGTGCACTCTAGGATCGTATTGTAAGTAGCTTTGAAGATTTCACCGTACCTCTTCCTATGCAATTTATTCAGCACATTATATTTCAATATCCACTTGTATGTTTTGTGGTAGGTGATGGCACTCACCATCCACTCACTCGATGTAGTGATGCTCTCGGGTGTCTGCCCTTTCCTCTCCTCCATCCTTCTTTCCTTCAATCCTCTTCTGAATTTCTTTCCTTCATTCTTTCCTTGTCCTTCCTCCTACGGGTGACTTTACACTCCCTCTTCCGTCTTTCTTTCCTTCATTCTTTCCTCTACTTTCTGCCTGTGGGTGACTCTACACTGAGTGACAAGCCAAATGGTTTCTTGTATGCCAGGAAACCATTTACTATGCTGGGTGGTAACCATATAACCAAATTTTGGCACCTGGTGGTATAGTGGGTAATTATGGCACTCCAATCGGATTGAGCCGGTGAAAGTTTATATCCAAGCTGTGGTTGGGGTTTATTGCTCACATAATGCCACTCAGGGATGACTGAGGTTGGTCACTCTCATCTTAAATGTCGGGACCAGATTGCCTGGCCCCGGGCTCGTGCGCTACTCTGTGGGACAAAGTGGGGGTTGGATGATGGATGGATGGGTCCACTTGTACGTTATTGATGTCAACTACATTCATACTACAATGAAATAAATAATATATAGTACACGAGGATGTTAAGATATACAGTAATATGCAAAATTAACTGATAATGACGACGTGCTAGAAAGCCTCCTGTGCCATATAGAATATGGCCCTTAACTTCATGAAAATACAACTAGAAACTCTTGCAAGGGCAAGCACAAACATGGAGCCAGAGCAACAGGAAGAGAATGGGTAGAGAGCTGAGAGATGGAGAGGACTGGGCATGGTATGGTAGGGCAGGGCAGGGCAGGGCAGGGCAGGGCAGTGCAGTGCAGACCAGAGCAGGGCAGGGCATAGAGCAACAGTAAGGGACGGGAGCAACACACCACATACCATTCCAAATGTACGAGTGTGGCCTAGGGGGGGCGGGCACCCTACCAGAAAGCTCGGAATAGGTGTGGTGGGCTGAGTCAGGTGGCGTGGTACTGCCCGAGGGTGAGGCGGCAGGGCACGATGGGAGGCAAGCATGAAGATGATGATGGTGCGGGTGTGGGTGCTCACTCTCACCCTTCACACACGCAATCTGACTCCCTCGCAACACCTCCAGCTCATCTATTATCTGTAAATGCAAACAGAAAGGATTTTGCTTTCAAAATAAGTCTGCCGGTAAGAAAAAAATACACACAGATAAGCACTAAATTACTCAAAAGAATTTGTTAGAAAAAACACATACACATACAAATGGAAGCTAACAGCAAATTTCATTTTACACCCTTTGAGGCAAAGAGCCCTGAGGCTATATTAAAGTGCTCTAGTTTATGTAAGAATAGCTGACTAGAATACCTGCCCTGGTGAGGAGGGGGAAAAAAAAAAAAAATCCACTCAGCTCTTGGAGACTGATCTAATGCAAATGGCAAGGGAATTATTTCAACTTGGGTATTTTAACTCCTACGCCACCATGAGCCTATGAATCTATCATTTTAGAAAAAAACAGTACACCCTCGTTTTTTGGGGGGGTTACACGACATGGACACTCATGAGAAAAAAATTTCCATGAAGCATTAACGACCTCACACAACCATAATTTAATTATGTAATAAACTAAAAACCCTTTGTAGTGTCCCTTAACATTACCAGACATTAGAATATTTGTGTAAAGTGTATTTAGGGGTGATTTAATATATTCTTTTTAATTATCCCCAAATACACCTTAAACTAGTATATATCATGACGATTTACTCATCTGCAGAAAAAAAAGAGCCATCAAAATCAAGTACCATGAAAAATTAGTGGTTACTGTATCTTTCAATCTCAGTGATGCTCTGATTTCTCCTAAGTAGGAAATTCTCCATAAAGGAAGCTCATGACAAGTTTCGATTTGTTCTGTCACCAACAATTTTCTAGGGGCCATTTTCTAGGTAGCACAGGAAGCTTTGTAGCACCTCTTCCTTAGCATTACTGCTTGACACCATCTTATATGTTACTTTTACCATACATACAAGAGTATACTGAGGTACTGTTGTTGTTGCTGTAGTTGAGTAACCCTGGTCTGTCTGGCCAAGAAGACCCATCAACTGCAGGCAAGTAACCACCCCTGCAGAGCCATCCCATGCAGTGAACCAATGTTCCCTTGTGGTGGGCAGCACCTTGTTACAGTGAGGAACAAGAAGAGTGTGAAGGTTTGGTTGCTCAATGGATACCACATTTGGGTCTCTCTACCCAGTTAACAGAGCTAACAGAGGCACCATAGTAGGCTCCACACCACTCCATTATTTGGTTATATGATTACTACTCAGTGTTGTAAATGGTATCCTGGGTTACAGGAAATCATTATGGTTTTAACTCAATGTACAGCCATCTGAAGTGGGGGGGGGGATCCATCCATCCATCCAATCCTATGTTGCCCCATGAGAAGCGTAGGAGCCCGGGGCTAGGCAAGTTGGTGCTGACATTTAAGATGAGAGTGACCAGCCTCACTCATCCTTGAGTGGCATTATGTGAGCAATAAACCCCAACCACCCCTTGGATATAAACCTGCACCGGCTCAATCCGACTGGAGCACCTTAATTACCCACTAAACCACCAGGTGCCAAAAACTGGTTATATGGTTACCACCCAGCGTAGTAAATGGTTTCCTGGTAAAAAAAAAAAAAAAAAAAGGGGGGGGGAGAAATAGGAAGAGAGGAAGGCAGACAGAGAAAAAGAACAATAAAGGTGAAGGAAGAAGTAGGCAGCACTGCATCAAGTAAGTGAATAATGGTGGAGGAAGAAGTAGGCAGCACTGCATCAAGTGAGTGAATAATGGTGAAGGAAGAAGTACGCAGCACTGCATCAAGTGAGTGAATAATGGTTGCCACCACCTACCACCAACACTGAGGTGTAATGTGCACAATAAATCACAAAGACAGTGGGGTTACAAAATCTCCAGAGCCATTTAGAATACAAACCACCCCTCTTCCTCTGCCTCTCTCATTGCTGCCATATGGTATGTCCAGTGGGTGGCATCAATGGCACAAACACCCCTGTACTCATTCCCCATCTACTGGAAAAGATATTGTACTGTTATCATGGCCCTAGGCTCATCTTGATGTGAACCCAATGGACTGCTGGCTGAAGTTTACCCGTCTTCTGCAATCCACAATTCTCTTTTTAGAAGATAGGGAGGATGCTTAGGGATGTTTGTAGAGGAAGCCAGTGCAGTCACCCAGTGCCATCATATGAAGGTTTCTCTCTTAAGGATCCAAGAAGATAAACTTTCCATACCACTCCTCACCTGAGCAAAATCTGGCCGTTCCTCTGGGATCTTGTGCCAAGCCTTCTCCAAGAGTATAGACACCTCTGCTGGGAAGGCCAGCTCCAGGGGTGGTCGGCTGTGTCTGAGGTGCCACACAGTCAGCAAGATTAATAATAATAATATATGCACTCATCACTTACAGATGTTTCTTTATAAAGTGGTTTCGTCAATCCTATTTCTTACTATAGTCGCAGAGCTGTAGTCTGAAAGTGTCATTATCGGGCCCTGGCAATCAACCCATTAACAGTGTGTACGATTTCGTGTATACAGTAATACGCATGTGATTCATGTATAATATGTTCGTGTATAATACAGTAATCCCTCACTTATCTGGACATAAGCCAAAGGCATGTCGGGGTAGTGTTAACATCCGGATAATGAACACTATTCCTAACCTATTTGTATGTACCTATGCTTACTTTGGAAGTGGTTTCAGGTCATTGAGGGATATTTAGACATCAAAACAGGCATATGAATGTTCAGAGTAATGCTAAATGCCAAGAAAACCATGCAGAAATAAAAAGAAAAAAAAATGAAAACCAAAAAACACCTTACCTATACACTACTGTATGTACAGTAACCCTCCTAATTTGGGCACTGTTTTCAGGTCAATCTGCCATATTTAGACATCAAAACACACATAGGAATATCCAAAATAATGCTAAACACCAAGAAAATCATCAAAAAAAAACACTGAAAACAAAAAAACACCCTACCTATACACTTTGGTACATATAGTACCCCTCCTAATACTGGCACTGTTTTCAGGTAAATCTGCCATATTTACACATCAAAACACACATAGAAATATCCAAAGTAATGCTAAACACCAAGAAAACCATAAAAAAAAAAACACTGAATACCAAAAAACACCCTACCCATACACTACTGTGTGTACAGTGCCCCTCCTAATTTTGGCACTGTTTTCCAGTCATGCTGCCATATTGAGACATCAAAACACATATAGGATTATCCATATTAATGCTAAACATCAAGCAAACAATGCATAAACACCCAAAATCCACCAAAAACCTGACAACTGTTTGAAAATCTGTTGTCTGTGATGAGTGATTGCTCCTGGGGCTAAAAAAAAATTCCATGGCCAAATATCTATTGCCAGACGCCTCAATCCCGAACGGGGTGGCCACAAACAAATCGCCTCCATGTCACTCTGTCCCCTGCCATTTCACTACCACGCTCCCAACTCACACCCCCCTCTCTCATATACCTCTCCACTCCATCCCTCCACCTCATCCTCGGCCTCCCCCTCCCTCTCACCCCCTCCACCTCACTCACATACACTTTCCTCGTCAATTTTTCACTGTCCATCCTCTCCACATGCCCAAACCACCTTAACGTGTTTCTCCTAACGCTTCCCATCACATCCTCACCCACACCAAAACGCTCCTTCACTTCCTCATTTGTTAGTCTGTCTCTCCATGTGACTCCACATGCTCCTCTCAAATAACTCATTTCCACTGCTCTCACTCTTGACTTCTGTCCTTCCAACAGGGTCCAAGCTTCACTTCCATATGTCAGAGTTGGTATCACAACACTGTCATGTAACAACTTTTTCACTTCCATGCTCACCTCCCTGTTTCTTATCACTGCTTTCAACGAACCAGCAACCTTCCTTCCCTGCTGTACCCTTTCGAGCACTTCACCCTCCAGACTTCCATCCTTACTCATCACACTGCCCAAGTACTTAAATTCACTCACAAATATGCCACCAGAAATTGTTATACTGGTATAAAGGTACACCATCATCTTTGCTGGTGTTTATACTATAAGCTAAGCTAATAAAAACACATAAAACTGATAAGTAAAAGTACAGAAATGCAATGAGAATAAAGTGTTCAGGAGTAAAACTTTCCACCAGCATAAAATTTTGCCAGCATCTTCCAAGAGTTAAGCAAATGTCCAGATGTAGAATTTCATGAGCTTTCTCGTGGACTTTGCAGAATTTCGATACGACCAATGGTAGTTGAATAAAGTGCAAAAAAATAAAAAAAACTCACAAGTCAGTGTTATCAATATGGAGAAAGGTAGGGACTGAGTGAGTGAGGGGGGATCCGGGAGGGTATGGAGGAGGGATGGGAGGGGGGGAGAAGCAAGGCTGTGGGCAGGATTTTCACCCTTCTGTAACGAGGGCAGATGGGCGCTTTTACTGTACATTTACTCATGCCCTGTGGTCTGTCAGATGCCCAGTGGCCATGCGAAAACACAACTCCTGGTGACCGGGTGATTTTGGACGTTCGGTAAAGAGGAGGATGGACGCTGTCACTGAACACGTACTCGTGGCTTGCAGTCTGTGTTACGATCTCAGTGGCAGTTAGGAAAGGCTTAGCCTGGTGGCCGTGCGATGTTGGATATCTGGTGGGGATGCATACGGACATTTTGACACCGCTTGTGCATTACAGTCGTATTACTTGGGTGCTGGAGATTCTTTGGGAGTGATCAGACGAGAGCGCAACTTTGGCCATTCAGTACAGGGGTGGACAGATATTTTAGCTCTGGTTGAGGGTTATGGCCTACTTTCGGCTCACGGCTCGAGTCCAGTGGCCACGATACCAAATGTTTGAATATGTCGGCCGGCTGCCTGGAGTTCTTGGGGACTTTTATGTCTGGATAATAGCAAGTAAATTCAGATAATGATTTAACAGAGCTAAGGTCCTGCATCCGGATAAATGAGGGACTACTGTAATATTCATGTATAATATATTTGGGTATAATATGATTCATGTACATGATACAAAATCGGATGCACTGTTGACTGGTAGGTTGCCAGGGTACAATAATGACACCTTCAGACTCGTGTGCCACAACTATAATAAATGGGGTTAGATACGATTCACGATAAAGGCTGCATAACAGTGCAGCCTATCTATCTACAGCCAAATGCATTAATCCCATAGCGGGTAATCACAAATGAATCACCTCCATGTCACCCCATCCTTTGTCAACATGCTGCCTCCTCTCCAACTCACACCACCCACCACATACTCATGCACTTATCCATGCCATCCTTCTATCCCATCAGTGGTGTCCCCCTCTCCCTTCTCCTCTCCATCTCACTCATATACAGTACACTCTCCTAGTCAATTTCTAGTTCTCCAACCTCTTCACATGGCAATGCCCAGTGAACTAGGCCATACATCCCTTTACTCATTAAATCCTTCAAATTCTTCATCCCACCACAAAAGCATCAGTCCACACAAAAATATGTTTCATATAATTAAGTTGCTCTAACAAATTTATGGAACAGAAACTACCGTACTTACAATTATGGCATCCTCCCTTCTGAGGTTGAAACTTTATGCATTCTGACAATGTAGGTCAGAGAAAAAGTTGGAATAAAAATACGCTGATTCTCTGGACAATGTTCTCGGTCTTTCATTTCTCTCTGTCACCTGCATCATATCTAGCACCTAAAGACATACTACTGTACTCAGAATGTGTCCCGATATAAATGTGGTGTACCTACTCCAGCTTTTACTCAAACCTTTATGGTCAGACACTTTGAACAGGATATGTCTCACTCCAAGCTCACTGTGACAGGGTTATAAAGATGATTACATGTCAAACATCTTAAATAAGAATGGAAAAACTTCTTCCAAGTAGAAAAGTTCATACAAATCCTTCTTCTCCTTCACATGCCAAATACACTCCGTTGGTCCTTCTAGTACCTACCAATTCCTCACCACAGTTAGGCATAAAACTATGAACTTACTTGTACGCCATGTCAGCAGCAGCAGCAGCTGGTTTGAGGTGTGCAAAAGGAAGCTCCGAGGCCAGCAACTCCCAGAGGCAAAGTCCAAACGAGAACACATCAGCCTTGATAGAGTACCTGGTGCACTGCAATAACAAACATACATACTGTAAGGCCCCCTTCTATGAGCATTCGTTATATGAGAATTCAGTGTTACAAGACTGACATGTAGGAGACTTTTTGGTCTTATGAGTAGGAGACTTCTTGGTCTTATGAGTAAGAGAAATTCAATGTTATTAGCATCAGCGAAGAATCTAAGAATCAGTTACGAAGCACATGCATGGAAAATTTTAAAAGCACCCCTGCAACTTTCACTATCACATTCTCTTGAGCCACAGGCAGATACTGAGCCAGCCCTGCTGGTGGTAAAGTTATATAAGGGTAGTTCAACCCCAATGAGCTGGGACAATGTTCCTAGTGTATGCGGTTCTGTACAGCAAAGTTGCGATTTAAGACAGAGGAAAACAAAGAATCTTGCAACAACACAAGCATTTAATTTCTACCTCTAGTTTATAATAACAAAATAATAACACTCAATTGCACAGAAGAAGCAAAGTGAGGAAGTTTAGGTATCTGATTTCCAGATGGATGCATTTGCTTACAACCTGTGCATTGCACTTTTGTTGCTCAGTGCTAGGGTCAGGGGACCCAAGGCCACTCATGTGACTCATGTTCTATACCAGTACCTGCTTGCCTTATCCTGGTTGCTGTGTCGACTGTCACAGTGTCTAGATGTATTTTTTTCCTTGCTCTTCATTTCATCCTAGAACTCTGACCATGTGGCTCCAAACTAACTTAATTACGATGCATAAGTGCCCAGAAAGTGCTCCTTCTCGTGGTGAAAATACTAAGAAGATAAGAAAAGGATTTACTCTTGAGGAAAAAGTAAATATACAGTATTGGATGAAGTAAGGGAACTTAATACAACTGAGAGGAGAGTTGCATTTGTACAATCAGAAAAATGAGCTGAGTGAGTTTATGATGTAGACAGGTTGTTGAATAAGGAATTTGACTAGGACAGGGAAGGTTTGGAGCCAGCAGATCCAGTGTTTGGCCCTTGACCTTTGATTGACACTGCTACTGTGAGTGAGGCAATAGGCAGGATGCGGTTGGGGAAAGCAGCAGGTCAGTCTGGGTTGACTGCCGAAATGTTGAAGGCCTCAGGAGATATAGGGGTGAGGTTAGTCACTGACCTGATAAATACGATTATATATGAGTGTGTTGTCCCAGATGATTGGCAGAAGAGTGTAATTGTAAATGTGTACAATGGGAAGGGTGATGCCCTGGAAAGAGGAAATTATAGAGGTATAAAGCTTTTAGATCAGATTACGAAAGTAATGGAGACAGTTCTAGAAGGTATGATTAGAAAAAGAGTGAATATTGATGAGATGCAGTTTGGGTTTATGCCAGGCAGGGGCACCACTGATGCCATATCCATTGTTCGAAAGCTTCAGGAAAAATATATTGGAAAGAAAAGCGAACTGTACTTTGTTTTTGTTGATTTGGAAAAGGCTTTTGAACCTAGAGAGGTGGTGAAGTGGGCAATGAGAAAGATTGGGTTGGAAGAGTGGCTGGTTAGGGTGGTTATGGCCATGTATGTGGGTGTTTACACCCAGGTAAGAGTGAATGGAGATTTGAGTGATGAGTTTTCCGTAAATGTTGGTGTGCATCAGGGGTCAGTTTAGAGTCCCATGTACAGTATTTATCATGGTACTTGAAGCCCTCTCATATGACTTCAGAGATGGACTCCCATGGGAGATGTTGTATGCTAATGATTTGGTTTTGATTGCAGAGAATGAAAGGGAGGTGGAGGAAAGATTTAGGAAGTGGAGAGATGGTATGAGGCACAAGGGCTTAAGGATAAATGCAGATAAAACAAAAGTGATGATATCTAGGGCACGTGGCAGTACAGTCAAAGAAGAGGGAGAGTGGCCTCGTGAAATCTGCCACAAGGGCGAGGGAAGTAATTCCATCTTGTGCAGTGTTTGTGATAAATGGGTGCACAAGAGATGTAGTGGTATTAGAGGTAGACTGCGAGATAATGCTAATTTTATGTGTGCAGCGTGTCGGGGAGAGCAGGTGGAGACTGTTAGGCGTGAAAGGATTGAACTTGCTGGTAAGTCTCTTAAGTGTGTGGAAGAGTTTTGTTACTTGGGAGACATATTATGTGCTGGAGGAGGGGCTGGAGCTAGCTTGGTTGCTAGGGTGAGAAGTGGTTGGAAGAAGTTCAGGGAGCTGTTGCCTCTCCTGATATTGAGAGGTCTCTCCCTACGTGTTAAGTGGACTTTGTATGCAGCATGTGTTAGGAGTGTGATGCTGTATGATAGTGAGACATGGGCAGTAAAGGAAAAGGATATTTGCAGGCTCAAATGTACAGAAATGACAACGATTAGGTGGATGTGCAGTGCGTCCCTGCCTGCAAGGCCTGTGGGGGACTGGGTTTACGATCGAAGAGTTGAGAGGTAGGATGGGACTGGAGTGTATTGGTGTTATGATGAGGAGAGGTAGACTGAGATGGTTTGAGCATGTGGAGAGGAAGGGGGATGATAACTAGGTGCAGAAGGTGAGAAATGTTAATATTGGGGGTGGGGTTGCGAGGGGTAGGCCGAGAAAGACGTGGGACGAGGTCATTAAGCATGATCTCAGGGTTAAGGGACTGAACAGAGAGGCTGCCATAGATCGAGCAGCATGGAGAGCCGCCACTGGGTGACCATGGCTGACACATGCAAGCATGTTGGAGCCTTCGAAAACGAAACGAAACGAAATGGAACGACAGGCCCGTAGTTGGAAAGTGATAAAAACTTTAAAGACATTAATGATGACAGAGCAGTAAAATTCATGGGCTGTCACATTTAGTGCAATGCGTGTGAATATGGTTTTGTGACTGATATTTGTTATGAGCTGCCACACAAGGTTAGAATATTTGGGCTTTCACTGTATGTGATGAGTTTGTATTGATATAAGAATTTAGGTAACATAATTCTGTGAGTTCAGTTCTTGTAAATTATTTTATCACACCACTTGGATGACATGTTTATTATTCAAGGTTACTGCACTCATGTTTACCACAGAAATTGTGCACAGTCACCTGCCAGAGTTCTGAGGTTTTAGGTGTAGTTACAATTCCAATGGCACTTCTTGGGGATCTTTATGCTTCCACCAGGGATGTGGAGTCGGATTTAAACATTCCGACTCCAACTCCAGGAAATTTAAGGTTGCGACTCCAACTCTGACTCCGCCCCCCCCTCCACCTCCCCCTCCTCTACATATTAATGATCTACATATTAATTCATGCGAAACATCACGAAAAATAACATTTCCACAAAAAAATTCACGTTAAAACAATATTCCCACAAAAACATCCCACAAACTGCTTGCCTGAAATGTCCTCCCACAAGAGCTCCCACAACAGCTAATGTCTCTCACAAATTTGTGGGAATTTCGCACGAAGTGGCACAACTGGCCTAGAAGTGCACCCAAATACTTTACATGAGAATTGATCACGTAAAGAAGGTGGAGTCGGAGATATTTTTTCCGACTCTGACTCCAGCCAAAAGTACGGTATCTGACTCCTCGACTCCTGACTTTGACTTTGACTCCACACCCCTGGCTTCCACTGCAGTAGATATGCATTATTGGAGGTCATATGTTAATTTTCTATGTATGTTTTAGGTATACCTAACTTATTCTCAATTATAACTGCCTTACACAGCATTATATGAGTAAGCTTGGCTTTTGGTTCCTTCTTTCTTTGAAAAAAAAACAAAACAATGGTGGTGGTCAAACATCAAATGCCCCTTTTCCCAAGGGTTATGTTCTGTAATTTGTTATAATGTAAGCATTCACTTAATGAGCATATTTCCAGATGTATGTAACTACTCGTAACATCAGGACCCCCCTGTACTGCAATATAGTTGGTTTTTTATCAACTGATGGAATTCGGCCACTCACAAAGCTAAAATATTACAGTATGGTGGTAGGTGGGGGCGCTCACCATCCAATCGATGTAATGCTTCTCTTGGGTGTCTGCCTTTTCCTCTCCTCCATCCTTCTTTTCTTTCATCCTCTTCTGTCTTTCTTTCCTTCATTCTTTCCTCGTCCTTCTGCCTAAGGGTGACTTTACGCTCCTCTTATGTCTTTCTTTCCTTCATTCTTTCCTCTTCCTTCTGCCTGTGGGTGACTTTACACTGAGTGACAAGCCAAATGGTTTCCTGTACACCAGGAAACCATTTACTACACTGGGTGGTAACCATATATCCAAAATTTTGATGCCTGGTGTTTTAGTGGGTAATTACGGCGCTCCAATCAGATTGAGCCAGTGAAAGTTTATATCCAAGGGGGGGGCTTGGGGTTTATTGCTCACGTAATGCTACTCAGGGATGAGTGAAGCTGGTCACTCTAGTCTTAAATGTCAGGACCAATTTGCCTAGCCCCAGCCTCCTACTGTACATTCCTCATGGGGCAAAGTAGGATTAGATGATGGATGGATGGATGGATGTAATGGCTGTATGAAATTTAATAAACTTATGTTATGAGGTGGTAATAAGTCACCACAATTATTGGCTCAAATGACCCTCCAATCTGATTATAACTGGCAATCAACCAAGCTGAAAAGGTTTGGGATCTTTGTCAAGCTTGAATATTTAGAAGAGGTACTTGTTTCTTCTGACATACAGCTGATTGCTCAATATATCATCAACATCACAACTGTTATTCTTACCTGAAAAAAACAAGGGTAAGGTCTATTCTGTTCTATTGCCAGACGCCTTAATCCCATAAGGAGTGGCCACAAACAAATTGCCTCCATGTCACTCTGTCCCCCACCATTTCACTGCCCTGCTCCCAGCTCACACCCCCCTCTCTCATATACCTCTCCACTCCATCCCTTCATCTCATCCTTGGCCTCCCCCTCTCTCTCCCCCCCTCCTCCTCGCTCACATACACTCTCTTCGTCAGTCTCTCAGGCCAAACATGATGTGATAGGAAGCATTAGGAGAAACAGGGTAAGGTAAAATCCAAATAATAAATACTGTAATAATAAAAGTGGAAGTACATCATTCATGCTTTCAGAATTCTGACGACCTCACAGGCATAAGCATCTGCACTTTTTTTTTTTTCATAAATACACTTCACATACACCCAGCTGACATTAAAAAAAAGTCAAATCCTTGTCATGTGCTTTTCCTATACATACTGCCACACATTTCTGACCCTTGCTAAGTACACTTTTGAAATGACAGATGCAGACTGATATAATTCATTCATTCATCATCCAATCCTACTGTCAGAAAAGGCAAACCACACTCACCGGCCACACAACGCGAACTGCCCGGGCCCCCGGCTGCATACAGGACCCTTCCGGTGACGTCATCACTTGTGACTTAGCAGGTGTGTGTGAGCGTGCACACACACTAACAGCAATATGCACTAACATTCTCGTCCTCTCTTCTTAATTTGACAAATGATTCCAAGGACGAAGCTGGATGGTCTATTTGCATCTGATACACACTATGTATCCAATACATAGACTTTTGTTTAATTACTATCAAGACCCAGTCTATGGCCACATACCGATATGTGATGTCTCTTGAAGTATTATAAAATTTCTAGTCTCAGCTGACTGCTGAACGCAGCCGATCGGTCGAAGCACCTTTCTTGGTGAGACAATCAGCCAGTTGTTGTGATGTATCCACCCAAGATACTTCATCAATCTCCCCTCGCTCCAACATGTCTTGTAATACAGCAATATCAATACGCAATCTCCCGTCTTCTATGCTCCTAAAGGAGTAAAGGGCGTCTACCAGACTTTTGTTGTCGAAGAAACACTTTATTTTGATCTTTCCACATCCAGAAACCTCACGCAATATGTTGGCGAGATATACAACAGTCTCAGCACATTCAAGCAGCGCCAACGCCTCAGTAGATAAGGTAGATTTGACGACCCTCCTGATCCTTCTTGTCTGCCAGAATATAAGACATCTTGCCTCACTAGCATCTCGT
>JAGKTI010009183.1:0-31577 GCA_018397915.1 Birgus latro | reverse complement strand
ACTGTGTTGGGTCTACTTTCCTGGCGGCTTGTGGCCTGCACTGTGTTGGGCCTATTTCCCTGGCGGCTTGTGGCCTGGACTGTGTTAGGCTTGGCGTGGCTCGTGGCTAATGCCGAGGAGGTGAGCTCTGGGACGGCTATGGCCTGTGTCAACAAGCGTTTGTGACTAGCAGCTGAGGGATGGACTATGGCCGATCCTGCCTCATGCCCAGTACGGCTCGTGACCGGTACCGCGGTGCCGCTCTGGGAGGAATTCATACAGGAGACGGACGACTGTTGGCCGATCCTGCCTGACCGACACGCGTCCGTGTCGCGGCCCTGTGGCGGGGAGACAGCTGGGGAACGGACAATGGCCAATTCTGCCCCGTACCCGGTACGACAATTGTCAGTACCGTGGCGCTGTGTGGAGTTGTAACCTCCACCCCTTACCTGATGAGCTGTGCTCTGGCCGGAGACAAGGTGCCGGCGACTGCTACCTTTCCGGGCCCTCACCTGAGCACAAAAGGGGCGCCGGGATGTTGAACAGGTAGGTCGTTCCTGCTTCCAGCCGAGCTGCGCTGGTGGTAATCTTCCGGTGATTTGAGGGGGGGTTGGGGGAGCTGGTGTCGTCTGCTCCACTCGCCGTGTGGTTGGTGGCTCCAACTCCTAACTCCTGTATTTCGCCACCCTCTTCTGTGTTGATGTCACGACCTCATGACTGGAGGTGGTACAAGTGAGTGTTGGTCGTCCTGTGGATGGGGTTGAGGTGGCTGAGGAATGTCGTCCAATGGTCGGAGGCTACGTTGGCAGTGAGTTGGGGTGCGTAGGTGACCCGTAGGGTGGAAGGGTGGTTCGCCTGCTGGAGGAGGGATAGTAGGTGCCGCGTGCTCCTCACACATAGATTCCGTCCGAAGGTGGGAATCCAGGTGACTCTGGTGACACGCATGGTGCTGGTGGCAGTGGTGTCCTGGATGTGAATGCTGGCCAGAGGCAGCCTGGTGCGGCTTATATTGCCGGTGGAGTGTGGGTGCGGTGTTCCCCTGGGAATGGAGTGGGGCGGGTTTTTCCACACGAGGTGTGGAGAAAGGAGGGATATCGGGGTAGTATTGGGGGGTGGGGTGGGCGGTTGATCGCTACTGGGCGAATGGGTGGGCGTAGGGGTTGAGGTGTAGCGCATGGGTGGGCGTGAAATGTGCCCGGAACGGGTTGTGGTCGTGGTTAGGTGTGGAGTGGGCAGTGACGAGGGAAGGGAAGGCGGGATGGGGGCGGGCGGAGTGCAAGGTAGCGGGGTATGGTTGGTTGGCGAGGTCGGCGGGGTGGGGGTTGGGCTGGGCATGGAGCGCGGAGAGGCAGTCGTGGTATTTCCAGCTGGTGTGCGGTGAGCACGTGGAATGGGTGGTGTGGCGGTGGAAGCCGGGGTGGAAGGGGAGGGAGAGGAATAATAAACAAAGGGCTCTTCCTGGGGAGCGGTTGGCGTGGGACCGGCTCTCGTGGTTGGGGTGGGTGCGGAAGGCCCGGTGGAGTCACGGGAGGGGCGGACGTGGCGATTCTTATAGGTGCATGGTGTCCTGTGGTAGTCGATGACGACTTAAAAGGGTTGGGGACCTGCGTGACTACATATGGCCCCATAAAGCGAGGGGCGACCTTACTAGGGGTGGGGAAGCATGCCACGAAGACCTTGTCACCTGGTTTGTAAGGGTTAGTAGGGGAGGAATCTGTCTGAGCGTCTTGGTTGCTGTGCAGGTGTTGCAGGCGATGCTTCAGGTGATATAAGGGATCCGCGAGGGAGGACAGGGCGGGGGGTTGTAGGTGTTGTTGGAGAGGGAGCAGGAGGGGCGCCTCTCTGAATACGTGTTCGTGTGGGGTGATGCCATCATTGCGGGGGCATGTGTTCATCCCCCAATGTATGACTTTGACGTGGGCAGGCCACTCCTGATCCTGGGTGTTCTGGATCCGGGTTCTAATTTGGTTTAAGAGGGTTTGATGGCTCCTCTCACATACCCCGTTTCCTTGGGGCCAGTATGGGGAGGAGTGCGAAATGGAAAACCCAAACAGGACGGACGGTTCTTTCCAGATTTGGCCCGTAAATTCAGGGGCATTATCGGAGTGAATGGCATGGGGGATGCCAAAGGAGGGGAAGACGTGGTGCATGAGGGCGTCGGCTATGGCGACGGCAGTGTGTTCCTTGGCCGGGCAAGCAATAAGGAACTTTGAGTACACGTCGACGAAGGTGACGATGTAACGGTAGCCAGATGTGGGTGTCAGGGGCCCGACAACGTCGACGGATAAAAGCTGCCAGGGCTTGTGGGCGGTAATTTTGCCGGTAGGACCCGCTGTGTGGGTAATGTCCTTCCCTAGGCAGCATGCTCGACACGCCTGGGTGACACGCTGGGCTAGGGTACTGGGGTTGGGGGCCCAGTAGAGGTCATTGAAGACCTGAGTCAGCCTCTTTGTACCCAGGTGGATACCATTGTCCGAGTGGAGGTGAGTGAGGACGCCCACGGCGGAGTCCGGGTCAAGGACAACGTGACCGGAAGGCGTAAAGAGTTGGTCCCCTTGCAGATGGAGTTTGTTGAAAAGGTGCTGGGGAATCCAGGGGGGTCGATCTCGATCTTGCCAGTGTTGGATTAAATCAGACTGAGGGAGGAGTGATTGTACTGGCAGGCGGGAGAGGGCGTCGGCATTGGTGTGTGTAATTTCCCAGGCCGGTACGCGATTTTATAATCAAACTCTTCCAGTGATTCACGCCAGCGGAGGAGCTGGGCGTTGTGGGTGGCTGACTTCTGCAGCCACTGGAGGGACTGGTGGTCCGTGATGACAGTGATGCTGGTGCCCGATAGGTAGGCCCTGAAGTAATCAAGGGCCCAGACAACCCCCAAACATTCACGTTTGTTAGCTGCATAATTGCGTTCGGCGGGGTTTATGGTGCGGCTGGCACAAGCTATGATGTGCTCGCGTCCTTCCTGGACCTGGGCCAGGACGGCGCCTGTGGCCACCAGGGACACGTCGGTATACAATCTAAATGGAAGGTCATAGTTGGGGAAGGCAACGATGGGGGAGGAAACAAGCTTTTCCTTCAGGGAGTGGAATGCGGTGACGCGGTCATTGCTCCAGATGAAGGGCTCACCCTTTTTAGTGAGGTCATGGAGCGGTTTCGCAAGGTCGGCAAACCCTTTTATGAACTGTCGATAGCATGACGCGAGGCCTAGGAAGGCACGGACTTGGTGCACGTCTTGGGGAAGTGGTTGATTAGCGATGGCTTTTAACTTTTCAGGATCAGGAGAGATGCCTTTCCCCGAGACAATGTGTCCTAGAAAGGGGACCAAGCGGGCGGGTAGAACACATTTAGTAGGCTTGAGTTTGAGCCCAGCCTGGCGTATCCGCTGAAATACCTGCCGGAGGCGGTGCAGGTGATCAGCCCACGTTTTACTATACACGATTACATCATCGAGGTATGCGAGGCAGACTTCCCATGTCAGACCGCTAAGGACGGACTCCATGAGGCAGGAGAAGGTGGCTGGGGCCTTGGAGAGTCCAAAGGGGAGAACGTTAAATTGGTACAGTCTCCCGTTGCTCGTGGAGAAAGCCGTTTTCTCTTGATCCTGGGGGTGGACGGGGACCTGCCAGTATCCTGACAGGAGGTCCAACATAGAAAACCAGGTGGAGCCATGTAGGGAGTGAGGCGTGGCATCTTTCGTAGTGACATCGTTCAACCGGCGGTAGTTGACGCAGAAGCGTTGCGTGCCGTCTTTCTTCCGGACCAAGACGACAGGGGAGGATCAGGGGCTGGTAGAGGGCGTTATGATGCCGGCGTCCAGCATTTCTTGAACTTGCCGGTCCTCCTCAGCCCGTTGGTGCAGGTTCTTCCAGTGAGAGGGTTGTCGAATGGGAGGCCCAGTGGTGTGGATTTCGTGGGCTAAATACGTCGTATGCCCCAAGTCGGCAGGCCCGGTGGAGAAGAGGTCCTGGTGCTCGAGGACCAGGTGGTGTAGCGTCTCGGCCTGGTGCGGCGATAGGTGTTCAGGTAACGGAGGAAGGGGAGAGAGAGGTGACTCTAGGGGTATGGTGTCACACAGGTCTGCCGGTTCTAGATCGCCAACCAAAAGTCCCTTCGGCAGAGTGAGGGGTGTAGCCGCCAGGTTCGCCACTTTGACGGCGTTCAAGTGGGGTGGAAGGAAGGTTGGCAACATTAGGCAGGACGCGAGGGGCCCGGTTGGGACACTGGGGGAGAAAAGGGTATGGGTCCCTGTGGGGTTGTTGATTTTTAACCACGCTTCGTGGTGAGGGGGAATGGTGAGGGAGGACGCAACGGTCGCGGGAAATGTGGGGCCGGGGGCCAGCTTAGGAGAAGGTGGAGGGGCGCTGTCCTGGCTTGCGCACATACATATGCTTGCAGGTTCTTGGGGGAGCTGCCGAAACTGCAGTCATCTCCCGTGGCAGTCTATGTGCGTGTGGAGCTTTTGCAGTAGGGCTAGCCACGAGTAACCATCGTACGTGCGGTAGGACGAATTGAACACAATGATGGGATGATGAGTGGAGGCTTGTTGATGCGTCGTTGCTTGTAGGGCTTGTGTTTCCCCACGGATAGGTAGGGAGCCTTCCCCCGCGAATATAAGACGGGTTGAAGTGGAGAGAAGGGGTCCAAATTTGTCCTGGTGGCGGGAGTAAAAGTGAGTATATAGGCAAGACCTGGCGGCTCCTATGTCCACCAGGAGTCTTGCCTTGACGCCCTGCAATTTCATCTTTTCATAAACGGGGGGTCGGTATTGGGCAGAGGTGGCCCCCGCCACCGTGGGGCGGTGCGGGGGCAATCCTAAAAATCCAGCGCCAGTGGGGCCTTAGTCTCGCAGCCGGCATCAGGTTCCTCGACGAGAGGGGGTTGGGGGTTTGCTGGGCCCTCCTCTACTGCCAGCATTGGGCGGCGCCTCGGTGGATCGACTTTCCTTCTGCGCGCCACTTTGAGCTGCTCACGACTGTCGTGAAGTGGGCAGCGGCTATTACAGGCGGTGAACTCCCACTGCTTGATAGTGATGAGGTTTGTACTGTCGTCCTGAGGCGACCGCCTCCTGGTGGGATGGGCTCTGGGAAGAGCCGAGGCGGAGGTATCTCGCGGTGGGGCTGGAGAGGGTTGGGGCCGCGTGGGTGGGGATTTCGTCGGGAACTGGCTCACAACCCCGATTTGTTGCGTGTCGGGGCGGGCGGCGAGTAGGCGGCGTATGAGTTGGACGCCGCGGTCCAAATTTCCTGTCGGGTCATGGATGGTAAAATGTTCCTTGACCATGCCTGGGAGGACTCTAAGGAGAGTATTAAAAATATTTTCATCCCGGGTATTCACTTGAGCATCCGGGTATGCGGCGGTGACGAGTCGCCTAGCTTGGACCAGGGTATTGTCCAGGTCCCCGCCATATCTGAGGGCATCTAGTTGTGATACTGCGACAACTTTCCCTAATGACGGGGTGATAACGTCTACAACAATTTCTGTAAATCTAGCCCATGTGAGGTCTGGGACTATCTTTGGTGCTATGCTAGCTACCGCCTTTCCCAAGTAAGGTAGAGTGACCACAATTTTCTGATTATATTCTTCAAAACCAATATCGAGCAATGGCTTGACCATTTGCAAGTAAGTAGAGATGTCGCATTGTTCTGGGTCAAATTTTGGTAGGGGTACATGTGTTTTGGCTGCCATTTTCACAAAAACTTTTCCAGTCCTTTTTTACCGTCCGGGTCAAGAACCACCGCTAGCCACCAGTGTTATGCTACGTATTTGTGGGACGGTTTCACGCCCTCAAATACGCAGGCTAAAGCGAGTCCCTATTCTAGACCGGGAGGTAACTCCTAAGAGCAGGACTGGACACAAAAACAAGGCAGTGGATATCACACATGTGTTCTAGACATAAGACACAGAACAATAATACATCACAGATATTACAAAGGATTGGCCGGGGGCGAGTGAACACTACACAATTGCTATCTGTCACTTTACCTTCTTGTTCAAGTATGGTACTATTCACCCGACACTCGTGTTACATACAACACATTTATATCTTCGGGCACAGGAATGGTTTTGACACAATCTCTAAAACCCGTATAGCACTGGACGGCACTGTATACATGTATATCTTACGTTACACCTGTACTTCAGGTAACTGGTGGCCGGAAGTCAATCACAGGTAGGGTTGCCTGTAAAGGTATTTAACAGGGGGGACTGTGGTATTTGGTATGGCCGGGTTAGACACGTGGCTGAGACAAGGGGCTGATGCATGTTTAACTGAACACAGGGGAGGGGGGAACGTAAACACCAGCGCAAGGCACAAAGACACAAAAAGGGGCATGTCTAGATTATCACTGAGGCTGTCTAGGGTGGCAGGACTCTACCTTTCAATATGGGTCCGGCCACGTTCTATCTATCGGCACGTCCATTCTTATTCGGGGTTCCTGGTCACTTCACTTTGAGGATACACTGTAGGGAATCACTCGTAAGATACCTGTAGATGCACCCTAAAACTGAGCTTAAGGGTACACACATATATATATAAATAGTCCACTCACTTGGGTGACACTGATGGGCCCAGGGCGATTCCTCCATCAGGAGGGAAACAGGGGCGGAGTGGCGTGCTCCTGGGCAGGGTCCCACACGTGGCTGTGGGGCTAAGGGCTCGGCCCGAAGAGGGATAGGAGCCGGGCCTGACGTCGGATCTGGGAGCGTCGTTGGGAGACCTCGCCCACCGGTAGGTCGAGCCCTGGTGTGTGGGGCAACTCCTGGGGCAACAGGGGACCCAGGGGACTGGAACCCGGGGCGGCTAGGCTGCAGCAACGGCTCGAGGGCGGCGTTGCAGTCAGGGACGCCTCACGGGAAGCTTGGCCCGGGGGAGTGGTGGATGGGGCCTGTTGTCGGCTGCGAGGTCTGCGGGGGCTCTGGTCCGGCAGCTGGTCACCCTGGTGGAGCCGTAGGGAACCAAGGTCCTGGGTGAGACTCTGCCACGTCTCGGTTGTAGGGTCTTTTCCGACTGCTGGTGCTCCCGTAGGACAGGAGCGGACTATGGCCAGCTCTGCTCCCGACTCGACGTGACTCGTGGCCAACGCCTGATGGGTTACGGGGAGGGTAGTTTCCTGGTGGCTTGTGGCCTTCGCTGTACTGGGCCAAGCGTGACTCATGGCCAACGCCTGCGTGACCATGGGGATAGCTGCCTGGCGGCTTGTGGCCTGCACTGCGCTAGGTTTGGTTTCCTGGCGGCTTGTGGCCTGCACTGTATTTGGCCTGGCGTGACTCGTGGCCAACGCCGAGAGGGCACAGGGAGAGATAGTTTCCTGGCGGCTTGTGGCCTGCACTGTGTTGGGTCTGGTGTGGCTCGTGGCTGACGCCGAGAGGGCACAGGGAGAGATGGTTTCCTGGTGGCTTGTGGCCTGCACTGTGTTGGGTCTACTTTCCTGGCGGCTTGTGGCCTGCACTGTGTTGGGCCTATTTCCCTGGCGGCTTGTGGCCTGGACTGTGTTAGGCTTGGCGTGGCTCGTGGCTAACGCCGAGGAGGTGAGCTCTGGGACGGCTATGGCCTGTGTCAACGAGCTTTGGTCACTAGCAGCTGAGGGACGGACTATGGCCGATCCTGCCTCATGCCCAGTACGGCTCGTGGCCGGTACCGCGGTGCCACTCTTGGGGGAACGCCTACAGGAGACGGACGACAGTTGGCCGGTCCTGCCTGACCGACACGCGTCCGTGTCGCGGCCCTGTTGCGGGGAGACAGTTGGGGAACGGGCAATGGCCAATTCTGCCCCGTACCCGGTACGACAATTGTCAGTACCGCGGCGCTGTGTGGAGTTGTAAACTCCACCCCTTACCTGCAGAGCTGTGCTCCGGCCGGAGACAAGGTGCCGGCGACTGCTACCTTTCCGGGCCCTCACCTGAGCACAAGAGGGGCGCCGGGAAGTTGAACAGGTAGGTTGTTCCTGCTCCCAGCCGCGCTGCGCTGGCGGTAATCTCCTGGTGATCTGGGGAGGGGGGGGGGTAGCTGGTGTCGTCTTCTCCACTTGCCGTGTGGTTGGTGGCTCCAACCCCTAACTCCTGTATTTCAGGTATGTTGCCCAACGGTCTCTCCAACGAAGAAATTCAAGGTGAAAGTAATTCCTGAGGTGGAGGACAAAGAAATAAAGAAGCTAGAGCAAGAAACAAACAGAAGTGATGAGGTGGTAATGTCATAAAGGAAGGTGCCATATGTGAATGTGTTTGGTGACTGAACAATGCTTCTATTGCCTATATAAATGTGTTAAAACCAATATAGTCTGTTATTACACATAAATTCGTACCGTATACATAAATAAATACGTAATTGAAAGTGGCTTGAATTAGTTAACCTTTCCACAGTTTGGTTTCTTCAGCCAGGTATTCTGAAAAAGAAGGAAAACGTAAGGTTGCATGACACCTCTATCAACAGTTTTAAGCACAGTATCGCGATTTCTGTATGAATTTTCGATGTTTCTCACCAAAAGCGAAGGTTTAAGCCAATCATTTTTTTTTTCCAAATATGCTCGGGATTTTGTGGCATCGTAGGTTGGAAATCGGTTGGGTCGTGACGGGTTAACGTGTGAGGATTCATATTCCCGGAGGTGATAAAACCTAGTGTATCAGTGTCATTTTGAGTGTTGGTTCAGTTGTGAAGATTATTATATTTGTGGGTGATAATATCATTCTGAGTATTTATTCAATTGTGAATATTCATATTCATGCGTATCCATTTCTTTTGAATATTAACTCAGTTTTGGAGAGCTATACTCTTAAAATAATTAATTCCTGATTATACTTAATCTTCTTAGTCTCATCCTCAGTTTGAAGAGTGAGTTGTCCTTCGGTTCCTGTTCATTCATGGTCCAAAGAGTGTTTATATTATTATGTAAATAATAGGTTAAGGCTCTTTGAGTTTGAGTTATGCCATCTTCTAAGGAGAATTAATCGTGAGATTGAGTGGCCCGCAAGGTGTGCTAGTATCTTCTTACTCATGCACTCTTTAATAAGATCACGCTACCCTATTTCTCTTAATCTTTTCAAAAGCATCAAAATCCGTCATCATTTTCCATGGTGGAATAAATTCCAAGTGCTGAGTGGTGGCAGCATATTCTCAGTCTCTAATCATACGGTGTGGTACATCAATCGCCTGCTCTACACTAGTGAGTAAAAGATCTGGATATTACAATGGAGACAAATAATTTTGGTATTACACTGGTGGCAGTAGTGGGACGAGATTGTGTTGTTGAATGAGATCTTTTTGTGTAAATATGGTCACAGTGAATGAATGAATCGAGATAAAATCCTTCAGTAACAGTACACTAGAGGCCTGCTTACTTTCGTGATTTTCTAGAATTAATGACCTTTAAAGTGCCTGGAGGACAAGCAAAAATTATTCGTCACTGAGAATAAACATTCTTCCTATGCGGGTAAGTAAGAGATACGCCTAATATTTTTTTTCCTCTGCGGGAACTCAGTATGTTCAAAGTGTTTTTGTAGAAATAAAAGTTAACTCCCTTTATAAACACCATGAGTTGGCGAGATAATGTGGAAATTCAAATTAAAAAGGAGGAATTCTCACACAGATTGACTCAGTGAAGGAATTAGACGGGCTACAATCTTAATGGTTCCCCACGAATTCATCCTATCCTCGATCTTCTGATCCGCATCCAACAATGAGAGAAAAAGGAAACCTCACAAAGCCTCGTGATATTCCACTTCTGGAACTCCATGTGTTACGGGGCATCGATGCCACAGCACATCTGGAAATGATTTTTGAGTTAATTGAACAATGTGATCCTGATGATGTAATGTGCATGTAGATTGTGAAGAGTCGAGTAAGCCCTGAATTTGCCATTTTCATTTATAACAACCAGACAAAACATCGAGAAGTCTCATGGTCAGCATTTAAGGAATTCCTTCAAACAGAGTTTGCCATCGAAGTCAGTATTGACCAGAGTAGACTCCCCCTGAAAATCGTGACTCCTTGTGTTCATTGGTAGTCGGCTGCCAGAGGTATGACTCATTCGCAGCAAAAGTCCTGCAGAGAGAGGAACTAGCTGGATGACTGGTTATTTCGTATGTCAGAACTTGAAGCCCTCTCACGTGACTTCAGAGATGGACTCCCGTGGGAGATGCTGTATGCTGATAATTTGGTGTTGATTGCAGAGAATGAAAAGGAGGCGTAGGAAAGATTTAAGAAATGGAGAGATGGTATGGGGCACAAGGGCTTAAGGGTAAATGCAGATAAAACAAAAGTGATGGTATCTAGGGTTGGTGGCAGTACAATCATAGGAGAGGGAGAGTGGCCATGTACAGTTTGCCATAAAGGTGTGGGAAGTAATTCCATCTTGTGTAGTGTTTGTGATAAATGGGTGCACAAGAGATGTAGTGGTATTAGAGGTAGACTGCGAGATAATGCTGATTTTATGTGTGCAGTGTGTCGGGGAGAGCAGGTGGAGATTGTTAGGCGTGAAAGGACTGAACTTGCTGATGAGTCTCTTGAGTGTGTGGAAGAATTTTGTTATTTGGGAGACATGTTATGTGCGGAGGTGGGGCTGGAGCTAGCTCGGTTGCTAGGGTGGGAAGTGGTTTGAAGAAGTCCAGGGAGCTGTTGCCTCTCCTGACATTGAGAAGACTCTCCTTACATGCTAAGGGGTCTTTGTATGCAGCATGTGTTAGGAGTGTGATGTATGGTAATGAGACCTGGGCAGTAAAGGAAGAGGATATTCGCAGGCTTAAACGTATAGAAATGACAATGATTAGGTGGATGTGCAGCGCATCCCTGTGTGCAAGGCCTGTGGGGGGGCTGGGTTTACGATGGAAGAGTTGAGAGGTAGGATGGGACTGGAGTGTATTGGTGTTGTGATGAGGAGAGGAAGGCTGAGGTGGTTTGGACATGTGGAGAGGATGGGGGATGATAACTGGGTGCAGAGGGTGAGAAGTGTTAATACTGGGGGAGGGGTTGGGAGGGGTAGACCGAGAAAGACATGGGACGAGGTCATTAAGTGTGACCTCAGGGTTAAGGGATTGAACAGGGAGGCTGCCAAAGATCGAGCAGCATGGAGAGCCGCCATTAGGTGACCAAGGCCGACGCATGCAAGCATGTTGGAGCCTTCAAAAATGAAAGAAACGAGTGAACTCGGGAATTTGCCACCTAATTCCATGCTGATTTCACAATTCAGTCCCATAAATTTTACTAGTTTAGTCTTACTTACCATTATAACGTCTCGTTCTCCTTTGATCTGTGTACAATGAGCCTAATTCGGTGTGCCAAAAATAACTTAACCCGAGGCGTCCCGTCAACGTATGAGTATGTCGCAACGTTTTGTCACGGCTAGACCCATCGATGTACGGGTACATCGCACAATTGCAAGGTTCATAACTTGCACAATTTTCAAGTTTCACGGGTGGTTTTTGGTAGGCATATGTGGGAGACCTTCCTCTATCTGCTGTCAAATGGGGATACTGCCTGGCCCCACCTGACCCCCCTCCCCCCCACACTCGGCAATTCACATGTTAGCAGGGACCTGGACAGTAAAGACATGTTGCCCCACAGTCTCTCCTTTGACGAAATTCACAGTGAAATTGATTCCTGAGGTGGACAAAGAAATGAGTAAGAAACAAACAGAAGTGATGAGGTGGTAATGTAAAGGAAGGTGCCATATGTGGATTTTTGGTGACTGAACAATGCTTCTATTGCCTATATAATTGTGTGAAAACCAATATAGTCTCGTACTACACATAAATTCGTAACAAGTAAATAAATAAATAAACACGTAATTCAGAGTAGCTTGATACAGTTTACTCTCCTAGAGTTCGTTTTCTTTGAGGCCAGATACCGTGAGAGAGAACGAAAGGTTAGGCTGATTCCTCACCAGCTGCAACATGTATAAGATCAGGAGGGCGATTTCTCTGTGAATTTTCGATGTTTCTCACCAAAAGCGAAAGTTTGAGCCTAAAGAAAAAAATTCCGAAATTGCTCGGGACTGGGGGGTATCGAAGGTAGGAAAACGGTCGGGACGTGACGGGTTAAACCTGAGGAATCCCATCAATGTATGGGTACGTCGCGATGTTTTGTCACAGCTACACCCATCGACGAATGGGTACATCTTGCAATTGCAAGGGTCATAATTTGCACAATTTTCAAGTTTCATGGGTGATTTTTGGTAGGCATATGTGGGAGGCCTTCCTCTACCTGCTGTCAAGTGGGGATACTGCCTGGCCACACCTAACCCCCCCTCCCCCTCTCCCCTCCACACTTGACAATTCACCTGTTAGCAGTAAGCTGGCCAGTAAAGGTATGTTGCCCCACGGTCTCTCCAATGACGAAATTCATGGTGAAAGTGATTCCTGAGGTGGAGGACAGAGAAATAAAGAAGCTAGAGCAAGAAACAAACAGAAGTGATGAGGTGGGAATGTCATAAAGGAAGGTGCCACATGTGGATGTGTTTGGTGACTGAACAATGCTTTTATTGCCTATATAAATGTTTGAAAACCAATATAGTGTTACTACACATAAATTCATACCAAATACATAAATAAATACGTAATTGAAAGTGGCTTGAATTAATTAACACTTCCATAGTTCGTTTTCTTTAGCCAGGTACCCTGAAATAGAAGGAAAACGTAAGGTTGCATGACACTCGTATCAACAGTTTTAAGCACAGGATCGCGATTTCTCTATGAATTTTCGATTTTCTCACCAAAAGCGAAGTTTTGGGCCAATAAATTTTTTTCCCCAAAATGCTTGGGATTTTGGGGTATCGTAGGTTGGAAATCGGTCTGGACGTGACTGGTTAAGGACAATTCTTCATTAAACAAAAGAACAGTAGTTGCTTGTTGAGAAAGACAAATTACCTACCGTTATTTTCATTTTGATTGCAGTTCTGACCCTATTAAAGTTATTACAAGAGATTAACCTCCCTTACATGTACTGTACTTTCTTTGATATTATGTGTGAATATAATCAGTGGTTTGGAGATGGTTAAGCAATTACCAGCGAGAACGTAGTTGCATAAGCTGTTGATCATAGAGAAGCATAGGTAGAAATGTCAATATATACGAAATGACAGAAACCAAGGGTTATGAAATACAGGAGTTAGGGGTTGGAGCTGCCAACCACACGGCGACGGGCAGACGACACCAGCTCCCCCAACCCCCCCAGATCACCTGGGATTACCGCCAACACAGCGCGGCTGGGAAAAGGAACGGCCTACCTGTTTAACTTCCCGGCGCCCCTCTTGTGCCCAGGTGGTGGCCCGGAAAGGTAGCAGTCGCCGGCACCTAGTCTCCGGCCGGAGCACAGCTCATCAGGTAAGGGGTGGAGTTTGCAACTCCACACAATGCCGCGGTACCAGTCATAGTCGTACCGGGTACGGGGCAGAACCGGCCACAGTCCGTTCCCCAGTTGTTTCCCCGCCACAGGGCCGCGACACGGACGCGTGTTGGTCGGGCAGGTCTGGCCACCAGTCGTCCGTCTCCTGTCGGCGTTCCCCCCAGAGCGGCACCGCAGTACCGGGCACGAGCCGTACTGGGCATGAGGCAGGATCAGCCATAGTCCGTCCCTCGGCTGCTAGTGACCCTAGCTCATCGGGACAGGCCATAGCCATCCCAGAGCTCACCTCCTGTGCCCTCTCGATGTCGGCCACAAATCACATCGGGCCAGAGGTAAGGCAGGTCACAAGCCGCCAGGAAGCTATCCTCCCCTGTGCACACTCAGGCGTCGGCCACAAGTCACGCCAGGCCGGGGCAGCACAGGTCACAAGCCACTCGGAAGCTATCCTCCTCCCGGCCACTCAGGGGTCGGCCACAAGTCACGCCAGGCCCAACAAAGTGCAGGCCTCTAGCCGCCAGGAAGCTATCCTTCCCTGTACCCCTCAGACGTCGGCCACAAGTCACGTCGGGTCAGGAGCAAAGCCGGCGACAGTCTGCTTCTCCCCTACAGGAGAACCAGCAGTCGGAGAGGACCCTACACCCAAGGTGTGGCAAGGTCTTACCCAAGACCTTGGTTCCCTACGACTCCACCAGGGTGACCAGCTGCCGGACCAGAGCCCCCGCAGACCTTGCAGGCGACGACGGGCCCTGTCCACTACTCTCCCAGCCCGAGTTTCTTGTGAGGCGACCCTGACGGCGCCGCCGCCCTCGAGCAGTTACCGCAGCCCAGCCACCCCGGGTTCCAGTCCCCTGGGTCCTCTGTTGCCCCAGGTGTTGCCCCGAACACCAGGGCGCGACCTACCGGTGGGCGAGGTCTCCCGAAGGCGCTCCCAGACCCGACGTCAGGCCCGGCTCCTGGCCCTCTTTGGGCCGAGCCCTTAGCCCCACGGCCACGTGTGGGGCCCTGCCCAGGAACGCGCCACTCTGCCCCTGTGTCCCTCCTGATGGAGGAATCAACCTGGGCCCCACCAGTGTTAACCAAGTGAGTGGACTATATATATATGTGTGTACCCTTAGACTCAGTTATAGTGTGCATCGACAGATATCTCACGAGTAATCCCCTACAGTACATCCTCAAAGTGAAGTGACCAGGAACCCCGAATGAGACTGGACGTGCCGATAGGCAGAACGTGGCCTGACCTATATCTTAAAGGTAGAATCCCCCCACCTTGGACAGTCTTTGTGATAATCAGGAAATACCCATTGTGTCGTTGTGCCTTGCGTTGGTGTTTACGTTCTCCCTCCCCTGTGTTCAATTAAATATTCACCCAGCCCTTTGTCCCGACGTGCTTAGCCCGGGCATACTAAAATACCACAGTTCCCCTTGCTAGTGATCTTTACAGGCAACCCTACCTGAGATACCCTTCCGGCCACCAGGAACCTGAAATACAGGTGTAACGTAACTTATATATATATATGTAATGCCGTCCAGTGCTATACGGGTTTTAGAGATTGTAGTAAAATCATTCCTGTGTCCGGAAATATAAATATGTTGTATGCACCATGAGTGTCGGGTTGATAGTACCATACCTGAACAAGAAGGTATCGTGACAGACAGCAATTGTATACAGTGTTAACTTACCCCCGGCCAACCCATTGTAATATCTGTGATGTAATATTGTTCTCTGTTAAATATCTAGAATACATGTGTAATATTTACTGCCTTGTTTTTGTGTCCAGTCCTACTCTTAGGAGTTACCTCCCAGTCTAAAATAGGGACCCGCTTTAGCCTGCGTATTTGAGGGCGAGAAACCGTCCCACAAGTACGTAGCACAACACTGGTGGCTAGCGGTGGTTCTTGACCCGGACGGTGAAAAAAGACTGGAAAGCTTTTTGTGAAAATGGCAGCCAAAACACATGTACCCCTACCATAGTTTGACCCAGAACAATGCGACATTACTACTTACTTGCAAATGGTCAAGCCATTGCTTGATATAGGTTTTGAAGAAGATAATCAGAAGATAGCTGTCACTCTACCTTACTTGGGAAAGGCGGTAGCTAGCATAGCACCAAAAATAGTCCCAGACCTCACATGGGCCAGATTTACAAAAATTGTTGTAGACGCTATCACCCCGTCATTAAGGAAAGTTGTCGCAGTTTCACAACTAGATGCCCTTAGATATGACGGGGATTTGGACAATACGTTGGTCCAAGCTAGGCGACTCGTGACCGCCGCACCTCCGGATGCCGAAATGAATACCCAGGATGAGCATATCTTTAATACTCTCCTTAGAGTCCTCCCAGGCATGGTTAAGGAACATTTTACCATCCATGACCCGACGGGAAATTTGGACCACGACGTCCAGCTCATATGCTGCCTTCTCACAGCTCGCCCCGACACGCAACAAATCGGGGTTGTGAGCCGGTTCCCAACGAAACCCTCACCCACGCAGCCCCAACCCTCTCCAGCCCCACTGCGAGACACCTCTGCCTCGGCTCTCCCAAGAGCCCACCCCACCAGGAGGCGGTCGCCCCAGGACAACAGCGCAAACCTCATCACTATCAATCCGTGGGAGTTCACCTCCTGTAACAGCCGCTGCCCACTTCACGACATTCGTGAACAGCTCAAAGTGGCACGCAGAAGAAGAGCCGATCCATCGAGGTGCCGCCCAATGCTGGCAGTAGAGGAGGGCCCTATGAACCCCCAACCCCCTCTCGTTGAGGAACCTGACGCCGGCTGCGAAACAAAGGCCCAACTGGCACTGGATTTTCAGGATTGCCCCCGCACCTCCCCACGGTGGCGGGGGCCACCTCTGCCCAATACCGAGCCCCGGTTTATGATAAAATGAAATTACAGGGGGTCAAGGCAAGACTCCTGGTGGACACGGGAGCCGCCAGGTCTTGCTTATATACACACTTTTACTCTCGCCACCAGGAAGTTTTTGGGCCCTTTCTCCCCACTTCAGCCCGCCTTATAGACGCGGGGGAAGGCTCCCTGCCTATCCGTGGGGAAACACGGGCCCTACAAGCGACGACTCATCAACGAGCCTCCACTTGCCATCCATTCATCATATTTGACTCGTCCTGCCGTGCGTATGATGGTTACTTGGGGCTAGACCTACTGCAAAAGCTCCACACGCACATAGACTGCCACGGGAGATGACTTCAGTTTCGGCAGCCCCCCCAAGAACCCAAAAGCATATGTACGTGCACAAGCCAGGACAACATCCCCCCCCCTCCTCCTAAGCTGGCCCCCGGCCCCACATTCCCCATGACCGTCGCGTTCTCTCTCACCATTCCTCCCCACCACGAAGCGTGGTTAAAAATCAACAAGCCCACAGGGACCCTTTCCCTATTTTCCCCCAGTGTCCCCACCGGGCCCCTCACTGCCTGTCTAATGTCGCCGACCTTCCTTCCGCCCCACCTGAATGCCATCAAAGTGGCGAACCTAGCGGCTACACCCCTCACTCTGCCGAAGGGACTTTTGGTCGGCGACCTAGAGCCAGCAGAGCCGTGCGACACCCCACCCTTAGAATCACACCTTTCTCCCCTTCCTCCGTTACCTGAACACTTATCTGCACATCAGGCCGAGACGCTACACCACCTACTGCTCGAGCACCAGGATCTTTTTTCAACCACGCCCGCCGACTTGGAGCATACGACGTATTTAGCCCATGAGATTCACACCACTGGGCTCCCCATTCGGCAACCCTCTCGCCGGAAGAACCCACACCAATGGGCTGAGGAGGACCGACAAATTTAAGAAATGCTGGACGCCGGCATCATAACGCCCTCTACCAGCCCCTGGTCCTCCCCTGTTGTCTTGGTTCAGAAGAAAGACAGCACTCAACGCTTCTGCGTCGACTATTGCTGTTTAAACGATGTAACTACAAAAGATGCCACTCCTCTCCCCTGAACAGATGACTCCCTAGACTCTCTACACGGCTCCACCTGGTTTTCCACGTTGGACCTCCAGTCAGGGTACTGGCAGGTCCCCGTCCACCCCCAGGATCAAGAGAAAACGGCTTTCTCCACGAGGAATGGGAAACTATATCAATTTAATGTTATCCCCTTTGGGCTATGCAACGCCCCAGCCACTTTCTCCCGCCTCATGGAGTCCGTCCTCAGCGGTCTGACATGGGAAGTCTGCCTGGCGTACCTCGATGACATGATCATATTTAGCAAGACATGGGCTGATCACCTGCACCCCCTTCAACAGGTGTTTCAGCGGATACGCGAGGCTGGGTTAAAACTCAAGCCCACTAAATGTGTTCTAGCCGCCTGCTCAGTCCCCTTCCTAGGACACATTGTCTCGGGGAAAGGCATCTCTCCAGATCCCGAAAAATTAAAAGCCATCGCCGATCAACCTCTTCCCCAAGACGTGCACCAAGTCCGTGCCTTCCTAGGCCTTGCGTCATACTACCGACGGTTCATAAAAGGGTTTGCCGACCTTGCGAAACCGCTCCATGACCTCACTAAAAAGGGTGAGCCCTTCGTCTGGAGCAACGACCGCGTCGCCGCATTCCACGCCCTAAAGGAGAAGCTTGTTTCCTCCCCCATCGTCGCCTTCCCCAACTACGACCTCCCCTTCAGGTTGTATACTGACGTGTCCCTGGTAGCCACAGGCGTCGTCCTGGCCCAGGTCCAGGAAGGGCGCGAGCACATCATAGCTTGCGCCAGCCGCACCTTAAACCCTGCCGAACGCAATTACGCTGCTAACAAGCGCGAATGTTTGGGCATCGTCTGGGCCCTTGATTACTTCAGGGCCTACCTATCGGGCACCAGTGTCACCGTCATCACGGACCACCAATCCCTCCAGTGGCTATGGAAGCCAGCCACCCACAACGCCCAGCTCCTCCGCTGGCGCGAATCACTGGAGGAGTTTGATTACGAGATCGCGTACCGGCCTGGGAAATTACACACCATCGCCGACGCCCTCTCCCGCCTGCCAGTACAATTGCTCCTCCCTCAATCCGATTTGATCCAACACTGGCAAAATCGAGATCGGCCTCCCTGGATTCCCCAGCACCTTTTAAACAAACTTCACCTGCAAGGGGACCAACTCTTCACGCCTTCAGGCCACATTGTCCTTGACCCGGACTCTGCCATGAGCGTCCTCACTCACCTCCACTCGGACAATGGGATCTACCTGGGTACAAAGAGGCTGACTCAGGTCTTCAACGACCTCTACTGGGCCCCCAACCCCACTACCCTAGCCCAGCGTGTCACCCAGGCGTGTCGAGCATGCTGCCTAGGGAAAGACATTACCCGTACGGCGGGTCCTACCAGCAAAATCACCGCCCACAAGCCCTGATAGCTTTTGTCTGTCGACATTGTCGGACCCCTGCCACCCAGGTCCAGCTACCAATACATCGTCACTTTCGTCGACGTCTATTCAAAGTTCCTTATCGCTTGCCCGACCAAGGAACACACTGTCGTCGCCATAGCCGACGCCCTCATGCGCCACGTCTTCCCCTACTTTGGCATTCCCCAAACCATTCACTCCGATAATGCCCCTGAATTTACGGGGCAAATATGGAAAGAACTGTCCATCCTGTTCAGGTTCTCCATTTCACACTCCTCCCCCTACTGGCCCCAAGGAAATGGGGTATGTCAGAGGAGCTATCGAACCCTCTTAAACCAGGTTAGGACCCGAATCCAGAGTACCAATGATCAGGAGTGGCCTGCCCACGTCAAAATCATCCAGTGGGGGATGAACACCTGCCCCCGCGACGATGGCATCACCCCCCGCCAGCGGGTATTTGGAGAGGCGCCCCTCCTCCTCCCTCTCCGACAACATCTCCAACCCCCTGCTCCTTCCTCCCTCACGGACCCCCTATATCACCTGAAGCGTCGCCTACAACACCTGCGCAGACACCAGGACGCTCAGACGGATTCCTCCCCTACTAACCCTTACAAACCAGGTGACGAGGTTTTCATGGCCTGTTTGCCCACCCCCAGTAAGGTTGCCCCTCGCTTTATGGGGCCATACACGGTCACGAAAGTTCCCAACCCCTTCCAAGTCATCATCGACTACCACGGGACACCCCACACCTACAGGAATCGCCACGTCTGCCCCTCCTGGGATTCCACAGGGCCTTCCGCACCCACCCCAACCATGAGTGCCAGTCCAACACCCCCCACTCCCAAGGAAGAGCCCTTTGTATATTATTCCTCTCCCTCCCCTTCCACCCTGGCATCAACCGCCACCCCACCTCACGAGACCCCTACACCTTGCCTGCGCACCACACTAACCTCACCGCTGCACTCCCCCGCCACCATGCCACCCACTCCACGTGCTCACCGCACACCTGCTGGAAATACCACGCCGGTCTCCCCACGCTCCGCGTCCAGCTCATCCCCCACCCCGCCAACCAACCATACCACGCTACCCCGCACTCCGCCCGCCCCCGCCCTGCCTTCCCTTTCCTCATCGCAGCCCACTCCTCAACTAACCACAACCACGACCCGTTCCGGGCGTATTTCATGCCCACCAGCTCGCTACACTTTAACCTCTATGCCCACCCATTCGCCCAGTAGCGACCAACCGTCCACCCCACCCCCCAACACCACCCCAATAACTCTCCCTACTCCGCACCTCGTGTGGAAGAACCCGCCCCGCTCCATTCCCAGGGGAACACCGCACCCACACTCCACCAGCAATATAAGCTGCATCAGGCTGCCTCTAGCCAGCATTCGCTTCCAGGACACCACTGCCACCACCACCATGCGTGTCACAAGAGTCACCTGGATTCCCACCTTTGAGCGAAACCTACGTTTGAGGAACACGCGACACCTACTACACCTCCTCCGGCAGGCGAACCACCCTTCCACCCAACGGGTTGCCTACGCGCCCCAACTCAACACCAACGTGGCCTCCGACCACTGGACGTCCTTCCTCAGCCACCTCAACCTTGTCCACCGAACGGCCAACGCTCACCTGTACCACCTCCAGTCACGGGGTCGTGACTTCATCACTGAGGAGGGTGGTGAAATACAGGAGTTAGGGGTTGGAGCCGCCAACCAGCGGTAGCTCGATCGGTAGAGAGTTGGCTTGCGGTCCCGTGGGACCCAGGTTCGAATCCTCGCTGGTGCAGGGAACAGTTTAAGGATTTGAATTTCATTAAATCAGGCTTTACTGATCTACCAGAAGACCCGCCGACATGTCGTAAAAATGACCCCGCTAATACCAATACACCAGTCCTGTATGAGACAGCCCTAGCATGTATTCAATATGGACGGTGGGTGTTAAGCGCCGAAGTGGTGACATGTAGATTGTAGGAGGATGACTGGGCCTTGATAGCAGGCTGTGAAGCCTATGCCCAGAGTCGGACACATAAAAAAAAAAAGAAACACACACACGGTGACAGGGGCAGACGACACCAGCTTCCCCAACCCCCCCCCCAGATCAACGAGGGATTACCGCCAACACAGCACAGCTGGGAACAGGAACAGCCTACCTGTTTAACTTCCCGGCGCCCCTCGTGCCCAGGTGGTGGCCCGGAAAGGTAGCAGTCGCCGGCACCTAGTCTCCGGCCGGAGTACAGCTCATCAGGTAAGGGGTGGAGTTTACAACTCCACACAATGCCGCGGTACCAGTCATAGTCGTACCGGGTACGGGGCAGAACCGGCCACAGTCCAATCCCCAGTTGTTTACCCGCCACAGGGCCGCGACACGGACGCGTGTCGGTCGGGCAGGACTGGCCACCAGTCGTCCGTCTCCTGTCGGCGTTCCCCCTAGAGCGGCACCGCAGTACCGACCACGAGCCATACTGGGCATGAGGCAGGATCGGCCATAGTCCGTCCCTTGGCTGCTAGTGACCATAGCTCATCAGCACAGGCCATAGCCGTCCCAGAGCTCACCTCCTGTGCCCTCTCGACGTTGGCCACAAGTCACGTCGGGCCAGAGGTAAGGCAGGCCACAAGCCGCCAGGAAGCTATCCTCCCCTGTGCACACTCAGGCGTCGGCCACAAGTCACGCCAGGCCGGGGCAGCGCAGGTCACAAGCCACTCGGAAGCTATCCTCCTCCTGGCCACTCAGGGGTCGGCCACAAGTCACGCCAGGCCCAACAAAGTGCAGGCCACTAGCCACCAGGAAGCTATCCTTCCCTGTACCCCTCAGACGTCGGCCACAAGTCACGTCGGGTCAGGAGCAAAACCGGCGACAGTCTGCTTCTCCCCTACAGGAGAACCAGCAGTCGGAAAAGACCCTACACCCAAGGTGTGGCAAGGTCTTACCCAAGACCTTGGTTCCCTACGACTCCACCAGGGTGACCAGCTGCTGGACCAGAGCCCCCGCAGACCTCGCAGCTGACGACGGGCCCTGTCAGCTACTCCCCCAGCCCGAGTTTCCCGTGAGGTGACCCTGATGGCGACGCCACCTTCGAGCAGTTGCCGCAGCCCAGCTACCCCGGGTTCCAGTCCCCTGGGTCCCCTGTTGCCCCAGGTGTTGCCCCGAACACCAGGGCGCGACCTACCGGTGGGCATGGTCTCCCGAAGGCGCTCCCAGACCCGACGTCAGGCCTGGCTCCTGGCCCTCTTTGGGCCGAGCCCTTAGCCCCACGGCCACGTGTGGGGCCCTGCCCAGGAACGCGCCACTCTGCCCCTGTGTCCCTCCTGACGGAGGAATCAACCTGGGCCCCACCAGTGTTAACCAAGTGAGTAGACTATATATATGTGTGTGTGTACCCTAAGACTCTGTTATAGTGTGCATCGACAGATATCTCACAAGTGATCCCCTACAGTATATCCTCAAAGTGAAGTGACCAGGAACCCCGAATAGATTGGACGTGCCGATAGGCAGAACGTGGCCTGACCTATATCTTAAAGGTAGAGTCCCGCCGCCCTGGACAGTCTTTGTGATAATCAGGAAATACCCATTGTGTCGTTGTGCCTTGCATTGGTGTTTACGCTCTCCCTCCCCTGTGTTTAATTAAATATTCACCCAGCCCTTTGTCCCGACGAGCTTAGCCCGGGCATACTAAAATACCACAGTTCCCCTTGCTAGTGATCTTTACGGGTTGCGCAACCCTACCTGAGATAGACTTCCGGCCACCAGGTACCTGAAATACAGGTGTAACATAACTTATATATACATGTAGTGCCGTCCAGTGCTATACGGGTTTTAGAGATTGTAGTAAAATCATTCCTGTGTCCAGAAATATAAATATGTTGTATGTACCATGAGTGTTGGGTTGATAGTACCATACCTGAACAAGAAGGTATAGTGACAGACAGCAATTGTATACAGTGTTAACTTACCCCCGGCCAACCCATTGTAATATCTGTGATGTAATATTGTTCTCTGTTAAATATCTAGAATACATGTGTAATATTTACTGCCTTGTTTTTGTGTCCAGTCCTTCTCTTAGGAGTTACCTCCAGGTCTAGAATAGGGACCCGCTTTAGCCTGCGTATTTGAGGGCGAGAAACCGTCCCACAAATACGTAGCACAACAGGTTACATATGGAATTTAAAATGGAATTCCAAGAGAGTCAATTCTGTGACTATAGTTGTGGGAAACGTGCAGAAACCACGAGATATTGCACTTTTAATAAAGCATACCTGTGAGTTTTCTTATCATTGCCTGCCATCCCTCCTACTCACACACCCCATCTCATATATTTCTCTCCATGCATCCCTTCAGCTCATCCTTGTGTCGTATCCTCCACTCTCTTCGTAACCCTTGGTTTGCTTCGTACTCAGTCTTGCCAAGCACGGCTAACGGCTGTCACCAATTAGTAGTTGGTAGCGTGTAACAGTAACAGCATAGAGTGTGGAGACAAGCCCAGAGGGGGCCCACAACCCGTAGGTTAGGACAACAAGATATCAAATACCCCTTTCTGCCCCAGACTTCCTCCCGGACTTCCAAAAATAACAGTTCCACACTAAGGTTATAAAACTCGAGAACAATTTTTATTTTAATTTTCAGCTTCTTTATACAGCTTATTTACAGCACATAATACTAATAACACAGCTTAATACAAGCTTAATAACCTGAGAGATTACTTGACACAAGGGGAAGTTCAATCACTTAATCACGACTTAATAACAAAAGAGTATCTAACTCGATAGTTACATATACTCAGTCACTAGACTAAAACAACTCATTCGTGAGTGATAAGTGTTCACTTAAACGTTACAAGTCTTACTCTAAGTTACTTTACTATTTGATTAACACCCCCACGACCCGGGACACACGCATCAAATATTATTGCTGGTTTCTCTGAGTAGTGACTACTGGTGCGTTACTTAAACAGCACGTATTTACCTTGCGTTAGTTTCCCGCAAGACAATTCTTCACATACTTCTACTCACCAGTACCGCGATGCCCATGGTCGTGGCTGTGTCCTCCCCAGTCTGTCCCAGCTGGACACGAAGACAACTCTGTCTGACTGCCAAACTCTCTCTGCTCTTGCCCCTCACATGAGAGAGCTTTTATACACCTCCATACAGATTTTGAGTCATCAATACATCCTCAACCTATCCCCGCCCACACACACCCTCCGGCCCTACCCGCTGACACCACCAGGGCACTGACGATGGCTCCCCGGGGGCCATTAACCTTTGCCCCCAAAGAACGCGGTTACACATTCCATATGGGTACCTTGCCCTTCTCTTAGTCACCCTTCTTCTCTCACCATTCTTCACTTACGTCATTTATTCTTGTGTTTCATCTTCCCTTTCTTCTGAAATTCCCTCCAGCCTTCTCTGTCTCCTGGCTCCCTGGGCTCGCTCCCACTCGTGCTGTGCACGCGCCATAACTTCAGCTCCGTGCTTACGTCGGAGTGTTCTATATGCTGCTTTCAGGAACTTCTGACGCTGACGGTCCATTGTCCTATCGTCCCCTGCTCCACATCCGTCTTCCTCTCTCCTTCTTTCTCCACCTTCCTCCTCTCCCCCTCTATTCCCACTGGGCCCAGACCTCTGTTCGAAGGGGCCGTGTGAGTAATGGGTAGAGATGACGTCATGAGCAGCGGTATCCATGTGGGCGTCAAGTACTTGATGGTTGCCAGCCCGACATCCCTCTCCCCATGCTCTCGCTATATGCCCCTCAGGGACATCAGGGTTCCGGGGTGGAACATCCCCGGGTAGCGAGAAGATAGAGAGGTCGATCCATGATCGGGAACGCTCGAATGGCGGCCCTATGCAGCGACAACAGCGCCTGTTGATCCAACACTTATATCCTAGATAAGAAGCGAGGAACATGGCAATAATGCCTGACAGAGCATAAACATACACTACAAGAGCGACTGGCTGGGTTGGTTTAGGTTGTGGTTTGAGAAGAAGGAATTTAGACTGGAAGTGTAATAATTCATCTAGGTATAAGGGTGTGAAGGAGTTATTCTGGGGAAAGATCTCAGGGATCGCTCTTATTGCGTCTAGTTCAACACGAGAGAGAGACATATTAAAATGTAATGTATGGGGGAACACAGACAGTTTTGTATCCTTGGTGAGGGTGGCATAAGCTGGCAGTGTGAGTGTTTCACTATGAGCACTACAACCGTCACCCAGGACTAAATGTCCTATACCTTTAACAATCTGAATTGTCTTACTTATATCATTAATAGCACAATTAAGAGTAAATTGCATAGGCTTATTAGTAGAAAAACACCACTTATCATTATCCTTAATAAACATAGGAACAAAGTCCTTTACAATTCTTTTCCTACAAAGCCGAGGCGCAAAGTCCTTGTTGAGGAATGTGACACTTTCACACGTGCTAGTACTTGACCTCAACACTGGACTCTGCGGCTCGCATACCAGCAACTGCTGATGAGTGCGGCACTGAGTGAAATCGTCCATAAGCATATAATGTAGTCGGTTTTCACTCAGTGCAATGAATTTGGCAGAGGGGACAGTTTGCACATAAACATCTGTGTCAGGGACTTTATAAGGCAAGGAAGTGATCCGGAAGACATCAAAGGTGTCTGCCGGGTCACCCTGAACAGGTATTAATAAGCAGAAGCATACTGAAGAGGAAGTCTTACGAGGTACTACCTTTACAAGATCCCTATATAACGCAAGGTATTCGGGACGAGCAGGGAAAAGCAGTCCAGGTCTCATTAGAGAAATATTGTTTAAGAGTTCCAGCAATAACATATTTGGTACGATGTCCGCACTCAGACGAGCTTGCATCATATTTTGCAGGCCTAACTTAATCCTCACATGATCGGCAATGATATCCGACAAAGCTAACTGAAGATTAAGAAAAGCTTCAAAGATACGAGCCTCGCCTTCCAACTGCAAGGTTTTTATGGAGAAGAGCCTAATTATTGCATGTGAAATATTAGCTGCCCGCTGCAACTTGGTAATTGCAGCATGCATGTGTGACATGTCTCTTATAGTAATATTTAATATCTGAGAGTGAACATTTAACACTCGACGCTCTTTCTCGGACATCTCTTCAATCTGACCCAGCCTGGCATGAATTTCGTCTACCTGACCCTGGGTAGCAGTTCCAAATAAAGCATTAGCAATATCACCAACTAGGTCAATTGCGCCTCTAGTTCGACGTCCAGACAGTGGTTTATCCGACAACAAGTAGTTTATAGAATTTTTTAAGTCATTAAATCTAATGTCAAACTCACGTTGAAATGAAAGCAAAGTTTCTCTTAATGACGACACAAGGGTGGATGAGTTGTCCATGTGTTCTATGTTCCACTGGACAGACTCAACCAGATCTCGTGCCACAATAAGAGGTCGGTACAATTCATCCTGTATTAATAAGACAGGGACCACATAGTGATTTCCTGTTGAAATGAGTCTGGAGACTGGAGAATAGATGAGGCCTGTTGGAGCAGGTTTTTCAACGTGGGGGTCAATGTGCCTAGTCTTTCCTGACACTACGACTGCAAGCAGCATAACCTGGAACAAATAAAATACATGACTAGTATAATTCACTCCCTACTTGTTCCTGTCAGTGTGTTCTATTGGCCTGTCCATAACAAGAGGTAAATCTTCTACTGTTGTGTGTGACCTTAAACTGTACCTAGGAGCCCACGCAGGGCTGAGGCGGCTAGCTGGGGAGGAATACTCTGGCTCCGGGCCGACCGCTTTACTCGGGGACTCCCCGTCACCACTCGCCTCGCCACTGTTCGCTCCATTTTCTATGTCGTTTCTTCCTTCGCTCTCATCTCCGTTTCTATTTTCCTCGCTCTCCTCTCCGTTTCTACTTTCACATTCACTTTCGTCCCCACTCTGCTGAACTGGGTTGGTACTACTCGTATTGGTTTGATTAATTGACACACTGGATGATTTCCTTGCACCGTGGCTAGATACCGGAATGGCTGTAAAACCACTAAGGCCATCCTCACCATCCTCATCATCATCTGATTCATGTACTGGGTAGGCCCGACGTACATTCTTATTATCTTTATTGGTGAGGCAAGATTCAGGAATTACTCGCACGCGATCTACATGAAGGGTGGAGACCGCTCCATCCTTCACACTTCGCACTTTAATTACAACGTCACTAATTCGCTCTGTGACCCTGTATGGTCCCGCGTAGCAAGGCTGTAACTTCCTAGCAATTCCCCGTTTAGGAATCGTGCGTACATACACTCTGTCTCCTACTTTAATTGGTTTCACTACGGCCTTTTTAGCCCTGTACCTCTCGTTTTCGGTACTAGCCCGGTCCGAGTACAACTGACACCTTTGAAATACTTTGGTTGCCATGGCTGCTAACATGTATCTTGCATCATCCATATTGTAATGAGGTTGAGTTTCATTTATTGTCTGATAGGGCACCTGAGGGTCCCTCAGATATAACAGAAAATAGGGCGAGTCCCTGATCGACCTATTGTATCCTGAATTGTAAGCCATGCATGCTAAATGTATCATCCTGTGCCAATGGTTTGCATTACTCTCGATCATCGTACGCAAAATTTGAATGACAGTTCCGTTCACGCGTTCTACTAGTCCATTCGCAGAAGGGTGATACGGTGTCGTAGTGATGTGCTTTAGTTTCAGCATGTCCGCAATGCTGCTTAAAGTAGCATTCACGAATTCCGTTCCCTGATCAGTGATCAACTGCTGCGGAGTTCCGTGAACGCACACAACTCGCTCCACAAACACGCGAGCTACTTCCTCCGCTGTCTTTGTTTTCAGTGGCTCAGCAACAAGGAATCTGGTTAGTGTATCCACTACAGTAAGAACGTACTTATGCCCTGCTTCAGACATATTTAACGGGCCTATGATATCCATATGGACCCGATACCATGGAGCCGGCACATCTGGGTACCTCATAAGTGGAACCAGGGCGTCCCCCGACCTCTTAGAAGTAATACACTGTGTGCAATGCCGACACAAATCAGTAATATCCTTGACCATAGTTGGCCAGTATGCAAATCTTTTGGCGTGCGCAATAGTCACCTTGGCCCCACCATGTCCTGACAGTGGCAGATGATGGGCCAAGTGTAATGCTGCTGGCACACTTTGTTCAGGTACAACCACCTGTAATACATCATTTCCCTCGTACACACGAGACTCGGTCTTATATAACAGACCATCCTGGCGGAGAGAGAACTGTTCTACTGGGGCAGCCAGTTTGGGGGCCTGAGGGACTTCTCCGCGAAGATACCGCTTCAATGATCCCCAAACTGGATGCACATCTTGCTGCTTTCGCAGTTCGTCAAGATTCCAGCTGACAGTATCAATGTCGGTCACGCCCCTCGTAACAGCTATAAGTTCTGCATCGTCGTCTTGTTCTCGGCGAAGACGTGACAAGGCATCAGCCACTCGGTTCTGGTGTCCTGGCAGGTAGGACACCTCTAAATTGTATTCGGCAACCTGTATCTGCCACCTAGCTATCCTGCCTGAAGGCTCCTTTACATTGAAAAGTCATGTGAGGGGACGGTGATCCGTCTGCACAATCACTTTATATCCCAAGACAAGAGGCCTATTCATCCGTAATCCATATACGATGCTCAAGGCTTCCTGTTCAATAGTAGCATAATTAAGCTCAGCCTTATTTAGTGCTCGGCTAAAATATGTAAGCGGTCTAAGGTGTTCGTCCTCATCCTTTTGTTGTAGTACGCCACCTATTGCTGTACCGCTCGCATCTGTCGTCAGATAGAATGGTTTATCAAAAGAGGGAAATTTGAGTACGATGTCATCAGTGAGCTTACCCTTAAGACTCTTAAAAGCTTGATCCGCCTCATCGTTCCACTCGATTTTTTGCTTACTGTTTTTTATTTCCTTCTTTCCACGAGTCAACTTTGTGAGAGGCAAAGCAATCTTAGCATAATCACTTATAAATCTACGGTAGTAGTTAACCAACCCTAGGAATGATTGAAGCTCTTTTAGTGTTTTAGGGACTGCGATTTCCTTTATGGCTCGGACTTTATCCGGTTGAGGCCGCAATCCTTCTGTGGAAATTACGTGTCCTAGGTAAGATACTTCATCTCGGAAAAAACTACACTTCTCTAATTTTAGAGTAAGTTGAGCTCCCTTAAGTCTAGAGAGGACTTCATCCAGGTTTTCCACATGTGATTCAAAATCCTTACCATAGACAATTATGTCATCCAGGTAAGTATGACTGATACGCCCTGTCAGTCCTATCAGGACTTCGTTAACGATCCTTTGAAACGCAGCAGGGGCATCTTTTAAGCCAAACGGTAGGCTATTATATTCCCAATGACCGTCTGGTGAGGAAAATGCGGTCAGCGGTCGTGACGCTTCATCCAGCGGGATCTGATGGTATCCCTGCCTCAAATCTAAACTGCTGAAGACAGTATTTTCTCCTAACTGAGAAAGAATTTGTGCGATGTTTGGCAATGGAAAGGGGTCTGATATTATCTGCTTATTCAAATGACGGAAATCGAGACAGATCCGCAGTCCACCATCTTTCTTGGCCACAGGGACCAAGGGTGAACAGTATGGTGACCTCGAGGGACGTATTATATTCTGTTCCCTTAACTCACTTAGCTGTTGCCTAAGAGCCTCATGATACTTAACCGGTATCTTATATGGACGACGGTTTACAACCGGCCCTGTAGCACAGATGTGATGGAGGAAATAGGGTGTAATGTTCAGGGGTTCATCAGGCAAGGCAAACACCTGAGGATGCTTTCGCACTAGACGTTTGAGAGCATCGTTCTCTTTACTATTTGGTGGACACAGTTCATCTACTTTTAGAAAGAGCTTAATTAATCTCTCTTCTCCCTGTGTTACACTAGTTATTTGTCCTTGTTCATTCTCCTGTTTGTCCCACCATACCTCCTCGAATGGCTCTATTTTCCCCACCCTGTTCCTGCCAGATATACTGACCCGGTCCGGGGTGGCGTTAATGTAGGCAACATAAACCCTGGACTTTCCTCCCGCCTCGCTCGGGACCATTTGTACGATCCCCGGCCACAGCATAGCGGCGAAAGTACTACCAGGACTAGGTGAGAATAAACCAGAGGTCCACCCAGAAATTTCAGTCTCTAACGGAATTATACCACTCGTGAACGGTTCTATCACGACAGCCTCATTTGTCATGCAACATCCAGAGATATACTCCTGTTCATTTGATTCATCTGATAAGCTAGTTTCAACCACAGTCAAGGATGAAGCACCGTCTACGCGAAGGTTCTCCTCTCCTGCCTGTAATTCTACCTTCTTCCCATCTATCTTTATACACAACGGATCTGGTGTAATACATATATTCCGAGCGAAAATAAAATCGGAACCTAGGATCACTGAAATGGTACATGGTAAGTTTCTTACCACTATTAATTCACTCTCGTAGGTGTGGCCCGCCAGTCCTATAGGTAGGTTAACCACTCCTACCACTTCGAGCTCATCACCACTTGCGGAGACTAGCCTCCGTCCTTGATACGGTTTTAGCTCAGGCCTATTTTCACCTAAATTCTCATAGGTTCCTTGGTTAATGAGCGACCGACATGCTCCGGTATCCAGGAGCATGGGACAATCTCTCATTCCACCACACGCTCCCATAACTACCACCAGATCTGTTCCGCACATCACCGCAATTAATCGATCTTTTTTTTTTCGCTGGCATGTGCCAAGCATTGTTCGGTGCGGTGAGTCCTACTCTTACAGTGATCACACCACGGCCTTTGACCTGGGTTGTCCACTCTAGCAAAGCAATGTATGGCTAGATGCCCCGTCTTCCCACATCGGTAACACCTGTACTTCTGTCTTTCTTCTACTGACATAGTGTTATACTGGCCTCGCGAGATCGGTCTCGGGGCGCGACAACGGCGTGCTCGATGACCTGTCTCACCACATCTACCACAACTTTCTTGTCCAGGGGAAGGCTTTCTAATTATTTCTTTCTCCTTCTTAACAAAACCTTTGCCTTCAGAGGGACCTAACGTCACATGAGCAACCACTTCGCGTCTCTTCTTTTTTCCAATATTGTCCTCGGCTAGCGGAGAGTTACACTGCTCCGCCCACGTGATTGCTTTATTTACGAGCTTAGCAGGATCATCATATTCGTCAGCGTCGATCGTAACCCTGTACTGACTTGGGAACATTTCCATGAATATAGCATTGGCGGTGTATAAGGCGTACTCTTTGAAGTTAGGCCTAATACCTGCGACCTGCTTCGCTAGATTTACTAACCGCGACCAATAATCAGTAAGACGCTCGCCCGGATTCCGACGAGCATGCTTCAGTGCTAAGTGGACAGGTAGGAGAGATTGTTCGGGTGAGTATTGCTTTAAGAGAGCATTTTTAAACTGAATCCAGTCACCTTTAGCATCATCAATGAGTCCCTCAATTATACCGTGAGGACCACCATATGAAAAATCCCGTACAACATCAAACCTGCCCTGCAAAGTCCATTTGGTTCCTGATGTTTTATTTTCTACCTCTTGAATCCATGTGCTAACGCTTGGTTCAAAAATCAATCCTGGGTATTCAGCTAATGTGATATGTTTACTGCCAATGAAATACTTAAGTCCTTTTAATCTAGACACAGGATCTTTCTGATTTTCTGAGAGCGCCTCTGACAATCGATCAGAAAGGGCATTGATTTCCCCAGTCGAAGTTGCTTCAGCCATTTCAATTATTGTTTTAGTTAAGTCAAAAATAATATCTTCGTCGTCAGAACTCAATTCGCTGCTGAAGTTGTCTGAACTAGGGTCACTACTAACTTCCATACAACGAGTTTAGAACCTAAGTGTGGAAAAGATCTACTTAAAGCCTTAAATATCCCACCGCTGCCACCATTGTCGTATCCTCCACTCTCTTCGTAACCCTTGGTTTGCTTCGTACTC
>JAGKTI010009181.1:3841-28826 GCA_018397915.1 Birgus latro | reverse complement strand
AAGCTGGAATGGAGGAGGGTGGGGAGGGTAGTAGGGCAGTTTGGCTTTCTTGTCTCCCTCCCTGAACCCCCACCTCCTCCACCCCTGCTTATCTCCCTCCCCATCTCCCCACCCTCCTCCATTCCAGCTTGCCTCCCTCCACTCCCTCCACCTCCCCACCTGGAATGCATCTCTGGCATTTCTTCAGTATGTTATGCGAAACTTGCTTCAATATCCAACATACCCGCAGACCGAACACTGCCGCTGGTACATAACACTGCCGGAAATCGAGGTATGGGTGTACACTTGCCCCAGCGCTTTTCCCATTCTTGGAAACATTTCTTTTTATCTTCTGTCATCCTGTCCTGAGACTTTTGCATTTTTTTTCCTGGATTTCTTCTAAGTTGTCAAATCATCTGTCTTTCGCTTCTAACTTCATTTTGGGAAACAGGAAAATATCACAGGAAGTGAGATCTGGTGAGTACAGATGTGTGGAGCAACAACAATGCTATTTTTGGTCAAAAATTACTGAACTGACAAAGTGGTGTGTGATGGAACAATATTGTGATGCAAGAGTCTTTCTGGGTGCACCACTTCTCTGGATGTTTGCACCTGATGTTTTCTCACAGGTGCCTCAGCACTGTAATGTAAAACTGACCATTCACAGTTGGTCCATGGCGAACAAATTCTTCATGGAAAACGCATGTTCCATCTGTCCAAGAGCTCAGAGGAGAGCCAAGAAGTCTTGGACTGATGTGTTGCCTTTCTTTAAATGAATGTGCGTATCATTCGTACTTCCCCCCGCCCCCCCGAAGTCTGCTCCATGAAAGCTTGGTCAAGCACTGTCACTGCCTCAGCTGCAGTTTTCCTAAGAGAGAGAGAGAAAGAATATGCACACACTTTGCTCACTCAAATCTGTCTTAGTGGTTTGAGGGCAAAAATTGCTAAGAAAAATTGCCAGAAATATGGACTTGGCCCTCTTAGTGTGATGCCACACGGTAGAACGATTCAGTGGACTGCACGTAAGTGGTGTCTACCAGCGCAACGGAGAATTATTTTTTTTCCAAGCGCTTTTGTTCTACTCTAGGAATTTTGGGGTCCTCCCCTTGTATGTAGACTGTAGTTTTCTGCCCTGCTAGGGTATATTGTGAAGAAACAAGGCACTGAAGTTAGCTACATAACATTCTGACTTGAAATCAAATTGGCTGTGATATTTCATTATTTCATTTGGCTTACTATAATGACATGTTACCCACACACATTATGGTAGTATGGCCAACTCTTCGTAGATGCAGTACAGACACAGGTTAATGCTTAGCTCCTGTAATTATATTACTACTGCAACATAAACACAGCACATTAGCTAGCACTAGCTGATCAGGGCAGTAACCCTGAGGAGGATGGGAATGCTGTTGCTAGGAAGAGCTGGAGTTTCTGTTTCAGTAGCAAACAGAATATCCTGACCACCCCCCTTTGCTGACCATTTTAGTGTGATACTAATACAGACAGCAGACCAGCATACTCTCCCACACACTTTTCTCTAATTATCTCAAGTACATGAGCTTAGCATATTGCACAACATACCCCCACTACGTCACAGGAGTTGATGCCAGAAAGGGCATGTGGCCAGAAAACTTTGCTCGTGTTACCTAGTGCCAGACGTGAGGGCAGGTGTGAAGCAGGCTCCGCCAGTGTAGTTTTTGGGACCGGGATGGAATGTGGCTTGTTACTGTGCTGGAGGGTACAGGGCATTGTGGTTCCAAGGCTGCCACTTCTGCCCAATAGAAAGGAGCCCAAACCTGGGAGTAGCACCCATGGAGGCTGCCCCATCAGTGGCTGTATAAAGCCAGGTGCACATTAAGAGGCAGGGCAGCACAGCACACAGCAGACACAGGACAGCATAGATGTGATGTGCACAATGAGAAGCAGTCTTTTGTGGTGTGTGGTATCCTCTTTGCTGTCCTGCTCATACCTAACTTACAGTATTATTTAGACATGGATTCAGAATCCAACTCTGACACTGAAATAGAGCATTTAACTATGACAGCGGCAAAGGAAAGAAGTCGGTATGGAGAAGTGAATACAAGGAGATATGAAGTACAAATAGGGAATCTGCCTCAACATCCAAATTCTCTAATGCAAAATTTAGGAACTACATATTTCCGACAAAGAAGACAATAGACCGATTATGTGCAGGGAATGACAAAGAATGACACTGATTCACAGAGATGTACTGGCCAAAAGCCTATTGGAAGTAAAGAAATACCATACTGGCTCTTTTCTTAAGGTAAGTGTGTATTCTGTTCCCTGAAACAACCTAGATTAACTATAATAAATTGCAAAAGAAAACTACAAAAACATTCACAGGAATAAACATGAACATTCAAACGATCCTACAACAGATTCCATAAACAATTTATGACAACATACAATATAGAATTGAAATACAGAAATAGAAAATTCCTTGATTAAATACTGTTTCTTCTGTATTTTGAAGTAATGTATACTGCTTCCAGTAACAGTTCATGACAATGTTTGGACAATGAAGCAAAAAATAAAGTATTATGGAATAAACATTATTTCCTTAGTTTGTTATTATATTGTTACATAAACAATACTGTATATGACAACTTAAGAGAAATGCATAAGGTAAGAAACAGAAAAAGAACAAAGATGACTGCCTCTAATGATTATGCTTTAATGATACATTATAGTATATAGGTATATCAATATTGAAAACAATAATGGTGAACAATGCCCACACTTCTAGATGGTGAATATACCGGTATTTTGCAGCGCCAGAGTGATTCAGTCAGCCATTGAAAATAATACAATTATGTCTATAGTGAATTAATAAACAGAAACAAAGGGAAGAGTGATGCCCTGGAAAGAGGAAATTATAGAGGCATAAAGCTTTGAGATCAGATAATGAAGGGAATGGTAAGAGTTCTAGAAGGTCTATCTATCTATTGCCAGACGCCATAATCCCGTAAGGGGTGGCCATTTGACTCTGAGTTATTTGTTTTACGGGGAGGGGCACTAACCCTCCACCAACCCACTTGTTGACACGTAGGGAGCACGTGAAGGTATGATTAGAGAAAGAGTGAATATTGATGAGATGCAGTTTGGGTGTATGCCAGGCAGCGGGACCACTGATGCCATATCATTGTTCGACAGCTTCAGGAAAAATATATTGGAAAGAAAAGGGAACTGTACTTTGTTTTTGTTGATTGGAAAGAAAAGGGAACTGTACTTTGTTTTTGTTGATTTGGCAAAGGCCTTTGAAACAGTTCCTAGAGAGGTGATGAAGTGGGCAATGAGAAAGCGTGGGTTGGAGTGGCTGGTTAGGGTGGTTATGGCCATGTATGTGGGTGCTTGCACCCAGGTAAGAGTGAATGGAGGTTTGAGTGATGAGTTTTCTGTGAATGTTGATGTGCATCAGGGGTCAGGTTTGAGTCCCTTGTTGTTTATCAGGGTACTTGAAACCCTCTCACGTGACTTCAGAAATGGACTCCCGTGGGAGATGTTGTATGCTTATAATTTGGTGTTGACTGCAGAAAATGAAAGGGAGGCGGAGGAAAGATTTAGAAAGTGGAGAGATGGTATGGGGCACAAAGGCTTAACGGTAAATTTCGTTTTTCGTTTTTGAAGGCTCCAACATGCTTGCATGCGTCGGCCTTGGTCACCTAATGGTGGCTCTCCACGCTGCTCGATCTCTGGCAGCCTCTCTGTTCAGTCCCTTAACCCTTAAGTCACACTTAAAGACCTCGTCCCATGTCTTTCTCGGTCTACCCCTCCCCCAGTATTAACACCTCTCACCCTCTGCACCCAATTATCATCCCCCATCCTCTCCACATGTCCAAACCACCTCAGCCTACCTCTCCTCATCACAATACCAATACACTCCAGTCCCATCCTACCTCTCAACTCTTCCATCGTAAACCCAGCCCCCCCAGGCCTTGCACGCAGGGATGCACTGCACATCCACCTAATCATTGTCATTTCTGTACGTTTAAACCTGCGAATATCCTCTTCCTTTACTGCCCAGGTCTCACTACCAAACAGCATCACACTCCTAACACATGCTGCATACAAAGACCCCTTAGCACATAAGGAGAGCCCTCTCAATGTCAGGAGAGGCAACAGCTCCCTGAACTTCTTCCAACCACTTCTCACCCTAGCAACCGAGCTAACTCCAGCCCCACCTCCAGCACATAACATGTCTCCCAAATAACGAAACTCCTCCACACACTCAAGAGACTCACCTGCAAGTTCAACCCTCTCACGCCTAACAATCTCCACCTGCTCTCCCCGACACGCCGCACACATGAAATCAGCATCATCTCGCATTCTACCTCCAATACCACTACATCTCTTGTGCACCCATTTATCACAAACACTACACAAGATGGAATTACTTCCCACACCCTTGTGGCAAACTGCACATGGCCACTCTCCCTCTCCTCTGATTGTACTGCCACCAACCCTAGATATCATCACTTTTGTTTTATCTGCATTTACCCTTAAGCCCTTATACCCCATACCATCTCTCCACTTCTTAAATCTTTCCTCAAACTCCTTTTCATAAAATAAAAGTGATGATATCTAGGGTTGGTGGCAGTACAGTCAAAGAAGAGGGAGAGTGGTCAAGTGCAAGGGTGTGGGAAGTAATTCCATCTTGTGCAGTGTTTGTGATAAATGGGTGCACAAGAGATGTAGTGGTATTAGAGGTAGACTGCGTGATAATGATGATTTTATGTGTGCGGTGTGTCAGGAAGAGCAGGTGGAAATTGTGAGGCATGAAAGGATTGAACTTGCTGCTGAGTCTCTTGAGGGTGTGGAAGAGTTTTGCTATTTGGGAGACAAGTTCTGTGCTCGATGTGGGGCTCTGTGGCTAGAGTGAGAAGTGGTCGGAAGAAGCTCAGGGAGCTGTTGCCTCTCCTGACATTGAGAGGACTCTCCCTACGTGCTAAGGGGTCTTTGTATGCAGCATGTGTTAGAAGTGTGATGCTGTATGGTAGTGACACCTGGGCAGTAAAGGAAAAGGATATTCACAGGCTCAAACATACAGAAATGACAATGATTAGGTGGATGTGCAGTGCGTCCCTGCGTGCAAGGCCTGGGAGGGCTGGGTTTACGATGGAAGAGTCGAGAGGTAGGATGGGACTGGAGTGTATTGGTGTTGTGATGAGGAGAAGTAGATTGAGGTGGTTTGGGCATGTGGAGAAGATGGGGGATGATAACTGGGTGCACAAGGTGAGAAGAGTTAATACTGGGGGTGGGGTTGCGAGGGGTAGACCAAGGAAGATGTGGGACGAGGTTATTAAGTGTGACCCCAGGGTTAAGGGACTGAACAGGGAGGCTGCCATAGATCAAGCACCATGGAAAGCCGCCATTAGGTGACCAAGGCCGACACATGCAAGCATGTTGGAGCCTTCAAAACCGAAACGAAACAAAACACCTTTCAATAATTTTATTTTACAATTGTAAATAATTTGGAGGGAACTGATTCATTATATCATGATTTGCCTCTGCAGAGAAAGAAGGCAATATATCTGCAGCAGGTGGATGCACAGGTGCACTGGGACAAGAACTAGAAGAATACGAGGTTGAATGAGAGCACTGACCAAAGGGATAAGGGGATAGACCTAATAAGGCTTCTTCTGCACCAGCCACTACACGAAGGACTTCCTTCTTCACAGTATGTTGTGATGCTGGCGGCATTTCAGCCATTGTTGCATACATAGTTATGAAGAAATTATAAACCATTCCTGCTTTCCTAATGTGTCCTCCAAGTTTATCCTTGCAAGTGCTCTTTTCTGTGATCTCTTGTCATGATTTACCAATGATTGCTTCAGCACTGCAGTAACATTATTTTTCTTCTGTAGACTGTCTGTGGTCTTCCTTTTCTTGTGCTCCATACAACAGGGTTGGGAAAAATCATATATATATTTTTTTATCAAAACATTTTATTTAAATCAAATTTTTTATTTACATCAGACTTTTTAAAAAATCTGTGATTTTTTTTTCCCAACCCTGTTTGTGCCTTTGGGAATTCTGTCAATAGAGTACCATACTGGGTCTTTTTTCCTCCCACTTGCTGCAATGCATCCATTAGGCATGATTACATATCACTGTTCAAATAAACATACTAAATTGAAAATAATATTGTGAATGGGAAGTGAGAGTAAGGTAGTGCACCACAGGCTAGCACTTCTTGGTATGGGGGAGGTTACTCACACTGTCAGATACTGAAGAAAGTTGCCAACTTGTCTTTTATATTTTGTCAAATTTGGATCATAATCATTAGACTGAATCATGTTACTGCGTATTCAAAAAAGAGTTTAGTTCATGTGTCAACACTGAGTATAATCACATTTATTATTATCAAAGAGCCTTCTTTTCTCTGTTTTTCAATATTTGCCTTATAACAAAGAGGCAATCACTGTTGCCTGACTTGATCAAGATCAGTACGGGAAGAGCACAGGCCAAGCAGACTTGATGCATCTGTACAATACTCATCCATCATGCTCTCTGTCTTCTTCATTTTTACTGTATTTATATAAAAAAAAAGTTTAAATCATGATTTTTTCACTCTGATTTAAATCAGTTTAAATAACATAAATTAAAATATTTGATTTAAATCATAACAACCCTGCTATACAATGACCTGAGGTTCCTTCATTTGGTTTTGCATAATCATCATCATCAGGATTTAGGCTGCAGGGAGCCATGTTTTCACATTCAACAACAGGTTTTCTGTGAAACTTTCTTCATTTGACTGTATATCATCTGGAATAGTTGAGTGATTGTGTTTATCGGCAAACAATTTTGGAACTAGTTTCCCTGTTGGCCATATATGGCAACAAAAATTCCATTTGTTGCTGGTATTTCTACAACTTTATTTAACAGCATCTGATCCATTTGCACCTTTCAGTTTGTTTTGGTTCCTGATGGCATCACAGTGACAAATCTGTAATTTCAGCCATGCCTCTTTCACAGCATTGCCTGAAACAAAGCAGTAATGTACATCTATCTATCTATCTATTGCCAGATGCCTAAATACCATATGGGGTGGCCACAAGCAAATCGCATCCATGTTGCTCTGTCCCCCGCCATTTTGCTGCCCTGCTCCCAGCTCACACCCCCCTCTCCCATATACCTCTCCACTCCATCCTTCCATCTCATCCTTGGCCCCCCCTCCCTCTTCCCCCCTCCACCTCACTCACATACACTCTCCTTGTCAGTCTCTCACTCTCCATCCTCTCCAAATCCCCAAACCACCTTAATGTGTTTCTCTTAACACTTCCTATCACATCCACATCCACACCACAATGCTCTTTCACTTCCTCATTTGTCAGTCTGTCTCTCCATGTGACTCCACATGCTCCACTCAAATAACTCATTTCCACTGCTCTCAGTCTTGACTTCTGTTCCTCCAACAGGGTCCAAGCTTCACTTCCAAATGTTAGAGATGGTATCACAATACTGTCATGTAGCAGCTTTTTCACGTCCATGCTCACTTCCCTGTTTCTTATCTGCTTTCAAGGAACCAGCAACCTTTCTTCCCTGCTGCACTCTTTCAAGCACTTCACCCTCCAAACCTCCATCCTTACTCATCACACTCCATATCCTCCCCATCCAATCTCACTGTGCATTCATTGACTTCACTTCTCTTGAAGACCATAATTGTACTCTTTCCTACATTCACCTTTAGATTCCGTTTCTTACACACTCTCCCAAACTCATCTACGAAGCCTTGCAGCTCCCCTTCGTCTTCACTGAACAACACAGTATCACCTGCAAACAACAGTACAGGAAGTTTCCAAACACTGCCCTCTCTCACTAGGACCGTTCCAACATCCACTGCCCGACCTTGTATCTCTTTTATAACCCCATCCATATACAGAATGAACAACCATGGAGACATGACACATCCTTGTTTCAATCCAACCTTCAAATGGAAAAATTCACTCAGTTCACCATCCACACGCAACGCAGCCTTAGCACCCTCATACATACTCTTCACTGCCTTCAACAACTTCCCATCTACTCCATTTATTCTTAACACTTTCCACAATCCTTGTCTACCCACCCTGTCATATGCATTCTCCAAATACATGAGGGCCGCATACAACTTCTTTCCCTTCTGTAGAAACTTTTCCACTAATGATCTAAGAATGAATATCTGGTCTACACAACCTCCTCCCTTCCTAAAACCTCCCTCTTCTTCGCCAACTAATTGCTCTGTTATTTCCCTAACTCTGTCAATAAGTATCCTACCATATACTTTTCCTATTACACTAAAGGCAAACGCCCCGATGATTACGACACATGTCTTTTCTCCCTTGTCCTTTGTACAGGGGACTAATTATAGCTGATTTCCAATCCTCCAGGACTCTACCTTCCTCCCAGGCCAATCTACACACCTTCTACATCCATTCTATTACTCTCTCCCCCCCATGCTACAGTATTTCACCACACACTCCATCAATTCCTGGGGCTTTCCCCATTTCGACTTTCTTCATTGCTTCCACCACTTCCATCCTACTGATTTCTTCCTCTCTTCCCACAACCCTCCTTCTCCCAGCCATTCCCCAGCCACTTATACTTCCATTACTTTCATTTTCTATGTTCAACAATTCATTAGTGTTCTCTCCATCTGTTCAGTTTTTCTCCCTTCTCCACTAGTAGTCTACCATTTTTATCTTTCACACCCCAACTAACTTCTTTGGCACCCTGTCTAACTCTCTTTACCTCTTTCCAAAAAATTTTCTTACATTCCCTCCACTTTGCACTCAGATTTCTTCCAAATTCCTCACCCACTCTCTTCTTACTATCTCTTACTAATCTTTCACCTCTCTCCTCCTCTCTACATATGACTCTCTTCCATCTCTCAACTTCTTCGACGCCCCTGTTCCTCCTTCACTCATTATATGGTTTCTTCTTTTGTGCCACAGCCTCTCTCACCTCTTCAGTCCACCATGCTGTTCCTGAACCCCCTTTCGTCTTCTCTTCACCCCACACACCACCTCACATGCTGCACAGATTTCTTCTGTGAATATCTTGCACACATCTTCCATGTCCCCCACCTGCTCCAATCTATATTTACCCAATCGCTCCTCCACTTCCCTTTTATATTCTGCCTTTATTCCATCCTTTTGTAACTTTTCTACCCTTCTGGTAAGAACTACTTCCTCCTGTCCTTCCCTTCTTCTCTTCCTCCATTTTTTTTGGACTGTGATTCTGACTGCCACCAAGTGGTGGTCAGAAAGTCCACTCCCCCAACTCTATATACTCTTGCATCCATTACACACCTTCTCATCCTTTCATCCACACACACACAATCAATCATTACTTTCCATTCATTCAGTTTACCATCCACCCTTCTCATCACCTGCCTATACCTATGGATCATTTTGTGCCTGAAGAGGGTATAGATCATAGGAAGTAGGAAATACAGACAGAGGGAGACAGTTCGAGAGTTGACCTGTTGCATAAATGAAGGACTGGGAGTAACAATTAATTCTGGCATTAAAGAGTTGGACAGAAAAGGGATGAGAGTTTGTTGCTGGATGTGTGCTACGCACCCGTCGTAGAGGTGGAGGGATGCAAGTAGGCAGTTCAGAGGAGCAGTGACCATTGAAGTAGGAATAGAAAAGAGATAAAGATGCAACAATGTGGTGAAGAGAGCCAGTAAGAGGAGCAGAGTCAATAAGACGTAAAGCCTTTGACTCCACCCTAATGAGAAGAGCTGTATGTGGGAAGCCTTCCCACACAAGAGTTGTACTCTACACAGGGGGGAATAAAACCTGTGTATAATGTCAACAACTGTGCAGGGGTAAAGAAGGTATGGAGTCAGCTTAGCACACCTAATTTCTTGGAAGCAGATTTTACAAGAGATGTAAGATGATCTTTTCAAGATAAGTCCTGGGAATGAAACCCTAAGTAAGATGATCTTTTCAAGATAAGTCCTGAGGGAATGAAACCCTAAGTATGTTTAAGATGCAGGATTAAGCTGGATATTATTAAACATTAGTGGGTACTCCTGTGGAAGATTTTGTCAGGTTGATGGGTGTAAGAACTGAGTCTTTGATGCATTAAAAACAAGATTATTTTTTACCCCAGTCAGAGATATGAGCCAAGTCAGACATTAGGTGTGCTATAGCCTCATCCCGTTTGTTGAAGTAACTGCTGAGAAGGACGTTGTGAGAACTGAATGGAAAGGTGAAGGGTGAAACCATCAGCGTATGAGTGGACAGAGGTAGATGTACAGCTTAGAAGGACACTGATGAATAAGAAGATAGTTGGTGACAGGATAGAGCCCTGAAGAACACCACTGTTGATGGATGTAGGAGAAGAACAATGGCCGCCGTCTACAACAGCAGCTATAGAATGACCAGAAAAGAAGCTATAGATGAAGGCAGAGATAGAAGAATAGAAACCGTAAGAGGGCAGTTTGTCAACTGCTATATGGAACAACATGCAGCCTATTAATCCACCAGAACCAACACCTGAACAAAGGGAGGAGGTTGCATGTGAATTTGAATGTAAGTGGCAATTTCCACACCGACTATGGTCAGCTGATGGAAAACACGTAACCAATATGAAGCTAGCAAACAGTGGGTCGTCGTTCTTTAATTAGAAGCAGCATTTTTCATTAGTTTTGATGGCTATGTGCGATATATCACAAGCGTGTGCAAATTATTTCCATCTTGTGTACTGTCTGTGAAAAGTGGATGCATAAGAAATGTGGTGGTATTAGAGGCAGACTGCGAGATAATGCTGATTTCATGAGTGCGGTGTGTCTGGGAAAGCAGGTGGAGATTGTCAGGCAAGAACAGATTAAACTTGCTGGTGAGCCTCTTGAATGTGTGGAAGAGGTTGGTTATTTCATTTTCATTTTTGAAGGCTCCAACATGCTTGCATGCACCTTGGTCACCTAATGTGGCTCTCCATGCTGCTTGATCTCTGGCAGCTTCCCTGTTCAGTCCCTTAACCCTGAGATCACACTCGATGACCTCATCCCAGTTTTTTTGGGTCTACCTCTCACTACTCTACCTACAACGTAAACACTTCTCACTTTCTGTGCTCAATTATCATTCCCCATCTTCTCTACATGTCCAAACCACCTCAGTCTACCTCTCCTCATCATAACACCAAAACACTCCAGTCCTGTCCTACCTCTCCACTTCCAACGTAAACCTAGCCCCCCCAAACCTTGCACTCAAGGACGCACATCCACCTAATCATTGCCATTTCTGTATGTTTAAGCCTATGACTATCACCTTCCTTCACTGCCCAGGTCTCACTACCATACAGCATTACACTCCTAACATATGCCAAGTACAGTAGAACTTCCTTTTTCCGGCAACCCCGTTAGCGGCACCTTCTTGTAACCGGTATATTTGTTATGATAACACAATTAGTAATAAAACAGAGAAATAAGTAAAAAAAAATATATAAATATGAAATTTAAAATTACTGAACATGGTTGTATTTGCTCCCACAAGTGATGATGCATTAGGGGAGTGGGTTGACATTGATAATGATGAACCAGTAACATTATCGCTTAATGATGATGAAATCATTGCATCAATGATTGATAAAGATAAGTCAAATGATGCTGAGAGCGAGGAAGAGGAAGAACCAGAGCCGAAAGTGTCATGGAGAGATGCTGCGAAAGGCCTGTCAGTGTTTATCAAGTTTGCAGAATAGTGCACATACACAGCGCTCATGATGTTATGTCTCTTCACTGCATTCAAAATGAGTTTTTGCTGCAGAGAGGAAAGAGTTGTAAGCAGCGAGACATACGAGACTTTATGAGCAACACCAGAAACACCAGGAGAGCTCTCCATACTGCAGATCAGCCGAATCTTGGCTGCTGCAGACGCTTTAACCCTTTGGCTGAAGCTCAGTGAGGAGAAATAAGAAAAAAATGGTGCGTTTTCAAATCCTGTTTTATCCCACTTATCCTTAATCTTAAGAGCTAATATTTTTGTCAGACAAACTTCAATCTTTCTACTCTCATTTGCAACAAACTGCATGTCTGTATGCACTCCAAGCCCGGAGAAGAATTTGAGAGAATACAAGGCGTGTTTTGATCGTCTGACGTCGGAAAGACCCCAGTGAGGTGGAAATTTCCACCAAACCACAAGATTCTCCGTACAAACGAGGTGACTGTCATGTTACCTCATCACAATAATTACAGTAATAATAATGATAAATTAAAAAAAAAAACACTTCTAGCCAGTCTCGTATGGTTTTATTACAATATTCCAGTGTTTACGCTAGACTTTAGCGAAACAGTAGCAATAAAAGGAAAATCATTACAAACTTTATAAAACTTCATGAATGACTTTTACTACAGCTTACTTTTATAAAACTTATTGATATAATGAGTCATTTCACAGCATAGCTTCACAGTTTGCAACCTCAAAAATGTTCGCTTGCTAATGCGCTTAGCATGTGACTTCTTTGATTATAGCAAAATTATCATTAAATCACTTGTATTTTATCACAGTAATTCACAGTATAATATAAAATAACACTTTCTGCCACTCTAGTATTTTTTTAATGTGATTTGGGTGCGTATTACTTTGCATTATTTACAAGAATGGTGGGTAGGGGGGGCAGCAAACCGGTTTAGGCCGACTCAAAGGTATCCCTTGGGTAATTACAAAGTACACCTTCTTGTTTCTGGCCTTTACCCGTATCCAGAACACCCTTGGTCCCGTTGATGCTGGAAAAAGGAGGTTCTACCGTACAAAGATCCCTTAGCACAGAGGGAAAGCCCTCTCAATGTAAGGAGAGGCAACAGCTCCCTGAACTTCTTCCAACCACTTCTCACTCTAGCCACACAGCTAGCCCCTGCCCCACTTCCAGCACATAACATGTCTCCCATACAACAAAACTGTTCCACACACTCAAGAGACTCACCAGCAAGTTCAAACCCTTTCATGCCTGGCAATATCCACATGCTCTCCCCAACACACCACACACATGAAATCATCATTATCTCACAGTCTACATCTAATACCACTACATCTCTTATGCACCCACTTATCACAAACACTGCACAAGATGGAATTACTTCCCATGCCCTAGTGACAAATTGCACATGGACACTCTCCCTCCTTTCTACCAGTACTGCCCCCAGCCCTAGATACCATCACTTTTGTTTTATCTGCATGCACTCTATAGCTCTTGTGCCCCATACCATCTCTCCACTTCCTAAACCTTTCCTATGCCTCTCTTTCATTCTCGGCAATTAACACCAAATCATCAGCATACATCTCCCACAGAAGTCCATTTCTGAAGTCACGTGAGAGGGCTTCAAGTAAGTAAGACCTCACTATAATGAACTAATTAGGGCCCAAGTCATTCCGAAGAGGGCGAAATTCTGATAAAAGCGACATCCGGACATTCCACTGCTAACCCGGACTTTTTCTGGATTGCACCAACGGTTTTTAACCCGCAGAGTCCCATCGACGTACAATGCATGTCGCTACTTTTTTCCGCGGACAGACCCAACGACATGCATCGTACGTCACTCAATTGCAAGGCCTATTTTGTGCACATTTTTCAACATTCGTGGGTGATTTTTCGCAGGCATATGTGAGAGACCTTCCTCTACCTGCTGTCAAGCGGGGATACTGCCTGGCCCCACCTAACCCCCCCTTCCCCCCCTCCCCCCACACTGGGCAATTCACCTGTTAGCATTAACCTGGCCGGTAAAGGTATGTTGCCCCACGGTCTCTCCAATGAGGAAATTCATGGTGAAAGTGATTCCTGAGGTGAAGGACAAAGAAACTATAGGTAGAAACAAACAGAAGTGATAAGGTGGTAATGTCGTAAAGGACGGTGCCATATACTGGGGTTTTGGGTGAGTGAACAATGCTTATAAATGCCTATATTATTGTGTGAAAACCAATATAGACTCGTACTACACATAAATTCGTACCAAATAAATGAAATAAATACGTAATTTAAAGTGGCTTGAATTAGTTAACCCTTCCATTGTTCGTTTTCTTTAGCCAGGTAGCCTGAAAAAGAAGGAAAACGTAAGGTTGAGTGACACCTGTATCAACATTTCTAACCGCAGAATCGCGATTTCTCTATGAATTTTCGATGTTTCTCACTAAAAGCGAAGGTTTCAGCCAAAAAACAAAAAGTCGAAAATCTGTCGGGACCTGGGGGTTGGCTGGGTAAAAAAACGGTCGGGACTGGGTGGGTTAAACTTGTCACTACCATTGTGGTACTGTACTGTGTTATACCTTCACTACATTAATGAAATAATATACATAATAATACTGTACTGTACACTGATAAACATGTCGTTCAATTACCTTATCATGGCGAACATGGCTGAAGAGGTCGGGCAGTCTGGACTGCTTCTGGTTTTATCGGATTTTTTCCGATATACAGGATTTAAGGCCGGTAGCACCTCGATTCCGATAAAAGTGAATTCTGGTCTACTGAAGTTCGTTATATCGAGGTTTTACTGTACCACGATAAACAACAAGGGACTCAAAACCAACCCCTGATGCAGACCAACATTCATGGAAAACTCATCACTCAAATCTTCATTCACTATTACCTGGGTGCGAGCACCCACATACATGGCCATAACCACCCTAACCAGCCACTCCTCGATCCCAAGCTTTCTCATTGCCTACTTCACCACCTCTCTAGGGACTGTGTCAAAGGCCTTTGCCAAATCATCAAAAACAAAGTACAGTCCCCTCTTCTTTCCTGTATATTTTTCCTGAAGCTGTCAAACAATGAATATGACATCAGTGGTCCCCCTGCATCTCATCAATATTCACTCTTTCTCTAATCACAGTTTCTAGAACTCTCTCTATTACCTTCATTATCTGGTTTAAAAGCTTTATACCTCTATAATTTCCTCTTTCCAGGGCATCATCCTTCTCCTTGTATGTATTTACAATTACACTCTTCAGCCAGTAGTGTATGAAACAGCTAAAGGAAATGTTTGGGAAAGTATGCTAGTCTACTCTCTATGTCAGTGTTACACTGAAAAGGTCTGCAAAGGAGGATGGTTAGGTAGCTAGTGAAACAGGAGCTCCTGCCCTCCCTATCACCAACAGTCCCATTCCCCTTGGGAGTACCACCCTGATCAGCTGGTTATGTGCTGGAGGTGGTGCTGTAGCTTGAGTGAGGAATGGTTGGAAGAATTTCAGGGAGCTGTTGCCTCTCCTGACATTACAAGGACTTTCCCTCCGTGCTCAGGGATCTTTGTATGCAGCATGTGTTATGAGTGTAATGCTGTATGGTAGTGAGACCTGGGCAGTAAAGGAAGAGGATATTTGTAAGCTCAAATGTGCAGAAAGGACAATGACTGGGTGGATGTGCAGTGCATTCCTAAGTGCGATGCCTGTGGGAGCTAGGGTTATAATGGAAGAGTTCAGAGCTAGGTTGGGACGAGTGTATTGGTACTGTGATGAGGAGGTAGACTGAGATGGTTTGGGCATGTTGAGAGGATGGAGGATGAAAATTAGGTGCAGAAAGTGAGCTGAAATGTTTGGGGTAGAGCTGCGAGAGGCAGACCGAAAAAGACATGGGACGAGGTCACTGAGTGTGACCTCAGGGATAAGGGATTGAATAGGGAAGCTGCCAGAGATTGAGCAGCATGGAGAACTGCCATTAGGCGATGAAGGCCGACACATGCAAGCATGTTGGAGCCATCAAAAACGAAACGAAAAGAACGAAACTGTTGACTCTGACTTCATTACAGTTCACCTAGATTCAATGGCTAACTTTAGTCATGGACATATTTTTAGTAAGGTCATTAGGATGCAATATTCAAAGCAAATCCTTCCCAAGCAAATCCTTGCTACATCCAACATCAAAACCACTAACTGCGATAGAAAATGATGTACCGTATGTTTTTGTAGGTGATGCTGCATTCCCATTACTGGAGAATTTGATGTGTCCTGATCCCAAAGCGAAAGTGTCGGGAAACTATGATAACAAAGTTTTTAATTACAGACTATCACATGCCCAAAAAACAACTGAGTGTGCATTTGGAATATTATGTTCATGATTTCGGGATATTTAGAACGTCCAATTAAAATTAAGGCAGAAACAGTGGATTATGTTGTGAAGGCAGCTTGTGTTCTTCACAATCATTTGTAAACATAGTGTACACTGTAGCAACAGAAAATGAAACAACCAGACCGAATCAATACTAAACAAACAATTACTGCCACTGAATCGGAAAGAGTTGAGAGGTACCATCAGTGCTGAGTGAAAGCAGTTCACACTATACAGGCATACATTGATATCTAGCAGTGTTGACTACTGCTGGGAGCGTTCAGACAGCGAGTTACCAGATATCGAAGCAATTCTCTCCATAAGATACTGAAGAAAAGGCAGAGATGTGTTTCAGGTGCAAACCCAAACTCTCATATACAGTACAGGAATACCTCGATATCCGGTGCATCAATAACTGAACACTTGCTACACTGAGCAAAAGAAATTGGGGGAACATTCCCACAGTTCAAATGGCTATCGATTTGGTAGTTTGAACACTCAGCCGCTTGCCATCGATTTGCTAGTCCAAACACTCTGCTGCACCCTAAACTGGAAACACGCACGTCCAAACCAGCACTGCCAGGCGCGTCTTGCTCCGTGTCCTCCCCTCGCTTCCTAACCCCCACTTAGCGTGCTACCTGCCTGGCCCGTGCGAAGCGCTTGTTAACTCTCGCTGTGTCTGCTGCTGTGAATGCATCTCAGCACCACCACTTTACCTTGCTGCATTGCCACGTGCTGCGCCACCACCACCACCACCATGCCAAAACATCCAGCTTCAATGTCTGCTGAGCCTGCCACCAAGAGACCCCAAAGACCACCACCTTGGCATTGAAGATGGATGTTACTTGGTGCCACAAGGCAGGAGATGGCCCCGCCAAGATCGGTCAAGCCCTTGGTCTTCCCTGCTTCACCACTGGTACAATCATCAAGCAGAAGGCCAAGTACCTGGTTGTGGGTACAACCACCATCAACCCTGAGTTAAAGTCATGAAGACAAGAGACCCCTGGATGGAGAAGATGGAGTCCCTCCTTGCTGCCTGGATCGAGGACATGAACCAGAAGAGGCAGCCCATCAGTCAGGAGACGAACCAGAAGAAGGCCGAAGACCTGCGGTGGTCTCTGGAGGCCAAAGCTGGGCCGTTGTTGCCTGCGAGTGACTTAAGGCCAGCTGAGGCTGGTTTGACCAATTCACGAAGAGGGCTGTCTTCATAATGTGTGCCTGCAGGCAGACTCTGCCAGTGTGCATGCTGATGTGGCAGCAGTGTTCCCCCAACGAGTTCAAGAAAATCATTGAGGAAGGTGGCTATACCCCAAACAAGGTCTTCAACACTGACAAGTCTCTTATGGAAAAGAATGCCTTCCAGGTGAGTGGTTATACATTTTTTTCTAAGATTATAACGTATAGGGTAAAGAGTGGTGAATGTGGACTCTGTAGCTATGCACGTGGTGATTTCTGAAGTGATTTCCCCAGGTGCTATATTTATCCATAATACATCATCCATATGGAATAAAATGCATGCTATTAATGGCATGCAGCTAAAAATATGGAAAAAAAACTTCCTACCTATAGGAGACACAAGGAAGTTGGAAATACAGATATACCTCGATATACAATACCCCTAGATGCGATACCCCGGCTTAACGATGGGGGTTGAAATACCATCATACCTTGCCTAACGATGGCCAAACCCTGGTTTAATGATAGGTTTTGATTTTTTAAAACGATTTTGACGATATTTTAGACTAAAATTGTGTGTTTAGGTTGATTTATAAACTGTTTTTAGACTTAGATTAATGTGTTTTAGCCACAGATGGGGTGAACATTGTCATTTTGGAATACAAGTTACTAAGTTTGATTTTTTCCAGACTTATATTTGACGATTTTCAGATTTTACTTGTTGGTTCTAGTGAGTTATTTACAGGCGTTAGGCTTTGGGGGAGGCGGTGGCTCAATCGGTAGAGAGGTGGCCCGCGGTCCCACGGACCCAGGTTCGAATCCTCGCTGGGGCAGGGAACAGTTTAAGGATTTGAAATTCAGCAAATCAGGCTTTACTGATCTACCAGAAGACCCGCCGACATGTCGTAAAAATACCCCCGCTAATACCAATACACCAGTCCTGTATGAGACAGCCCTAGCATGTATTCAATATGGACGGTGGGTGTCAGTGCCGAAGTGGTGACATGGTATGTAGGAGTACTGCTGGGCCATGATAGCAGGCTGTGAAGCCTATGCCCAGAGTCAGACACACACACACAAAAAAAAAAATAAATAAAAAATAAAAAAAATAAAAAAGGTTAGCCTCTTCTACAGCTGGCAGGCCATTTAGATTGGCTTTAAACTTGTTTTTCAGCTCATTTGGGTGGGTTTTGGACTTGGTTGGGTGGCAAACCCATGGCTGAAAAATGCATCCCATTACTTTACGAGTACATGTTAAATTTACCCCGATATACGGTACCCTGCCTAAGGATGGGTTTTTACCTAACCAACTGCATCGTTAAACTGGGGTATACCTGTATTCCAGTGACAATTCAGTGTTATTTGGTCACTGTCCTAATATTTAGGCATCTAAATAGTTTTATTTTGAGCCGTGTTAGGTTTAATTGTTTTATTCTTTTTCTATACACACTGGATGTGAAAAGACTTCCAGGTGAGTGCTTTCACGTTAGTTTTGAGTGCGCTCAAGCTAAAAGGTGTTGAATGTCGACTTGATAGCCAATGGAAATATATGCACGTGGTGCTCACACCCAGGTAAGAGTGAATATGCATGTGGTGCTCGCACCCAGGTAAGAGTGAATGGAGTTTTGAGTGATGAGCTTTCCGTGAATGTTGGTGTGCATCAGGGGTCAGTTTTGAGTCCTTTATTGTTTATCATGGTGCTTGAAGCCCTCTCACATGACTTCAGAGATGGACTGCCATGGGAGATGTTGTATGCTGATGATTTGGTGTTGATTGTAGAATGAAAAGGAGGCAGAGGAAAGATTTAAGAAGTGGAGAGATGGTATGGGGCACAAGGGCTTAAGGGTAAATGCAGATAAAACAAAAGTGATGATATCTAGGGTTGGTGGTGGTACAATCAGAGGAGAGGGAGAGTGGCCATGTGCAGTTTCCCACAAGGGTGTGAGAAGTAATTCCATCTTGTGTAGTGTTTGTGATAAATGGGTGCACAAGAGATGTAGTGGTATTAGAGGTAGACTGCGAGATAATGCTGATTTCATGTGTGCGGCGTGTCAGGGAGAGCAGGTGGAGATTGTTAGGCGTGAGAGGGTTGAACCTGCTGGTGAGTCTTTTGAGTGTGTGGAGGAGTTTTGTTATTTGGGAGACATGTTATGTGCCAGAGGTGGGGCTGGAGGTAGCTCGGTTGCTAGGGTGAGAAGTGGTTGGAAGAAGCTCAGGGAGCTGTTGCCTCTCCTGACATTGAGAGGACTCTCCTTACGTGCTAAGGGGTCTTTGTATGCAGCATGTGTTAGGAGTGTGATGCTGTATGGTAGTGAGACCTGGGAAGTAAAGGAAGATGATATTCGCAGGTTTAAATGTACAGAAATGACAATGATTAGGTGGATGTGCAGTGTGTCCCTACGTGCAAGGCCTGGGGGGGCTGGGTTTACGATGGAAGAGTTGAGAGGTAGGATGGGACTGGAGTGTATTGGTGTTGTGATGAGGAGAGGTAGGCTGAGGTGGTCTGGACATGTGGAGAGGATGGGGGATGATAACTGGGTACAGAGGGTGAGAAGTGTTAATATTGGGGGAAGGGTTGGGAGGGGTAGACCGAGAAAGACATGAGACGAGGTCATTAAGTGTGACCTGAGGGTTAAGGGACTGAACAGGGAGGCTGCCAAAGATCGAGCAGCATGGAGAGCCGCCATTAGGTGACCAAGGCCGACGCATGCAAGCATGTTGGAGCCTTCAAAAATTAAAACAAAAACGAATTCCATAGTGGATTCCCCAGAAAGTGCTATACTGTATTTAACCATAATTAATCATCCCTGTGGAATAAAAATCATGCTAGTCATAGCATATGGCTAATAAAATGGAAAAAAGCTTCCTCCTTAAGCTAAACACAGCAAAGTCAACTGGGAAATATTCCAGTGACAACTCATTTCTAAGTGTAATTCAGTGTTGTAATATTTAGTCCAATAAGCATCAATGTTATTTTGAGTTGTGTTAAGAAAACGTGGTCAAAGTAAGCTGGAAATAGTGCTGCAGTTGTCTGAATAATATTGTTATAGGTTGATTGAATGTTCTTACCTTTCCTGTTTATTTATAGGTGGGGTGCATGCCCATGTCTTACCTGTATTGTTCGTCTTTATTTAATTATTTCAGCTCATTTTCAAAGTTACCTGTTATGCTGCATGTGTACATGTACGACTTCTTGTTCCTTAGACACGGAGCCCGGAGCAGGGTCCTCTTTCTAGACCAGGTTGGGCTCTTTTAAGGCAGTCAATGGGAACGGGGCATGAAAACTCTGGGCAACAAACCTTACACGTATATTACCATAAATCACAATTCTGGGTCAGATACACAATGGTACACAAGAAAATAGTATACACAGCAAGACAGGGATGGAGGACTCTGTGACAGGGGGGTGAGACTGGGGCTTGCTGTAGGGTGAGGCCTGGTGGTAGTGGAGAGCCCAGGATGGCGGCCTGCGTCAGGAGGCCACTGGTTGTTGGGGCGTCCGGAGGGGCCTTCGTTAGGAGGCTGGGCTACTGGTGCTCATCCGGAGCCTCGTCAGGAGGCCAGGCAGTGATTGTCTCGTCCGGGAGTGGTCCGAGGGCCATGGTGGGAGGGTGCCCTTCCTCAGGGGTCTGGGGGCTCAGGCCTAGGGGCTGGGCCCGAACAGGAAGAGTAGGCACGCTTGCCTGCACTTACCCTGCCAGGTAGGATGTCGTTGAGTGGGGCAAGTGAGGTCATGCCCTGGGGTCCTGGGGGCATCACGGCAGGTCCTAGGGCTGCGGTCTCACTGTTGGGCCTCCATCAGGTGGGGCTGCTGCAGCTCAGTGTGTTAGAGTCCAACAGGAGTTGGGGCTGCCGAGAGTCAAGCCGAAGGGCTAGAACCCCAGACGCCAAGGGACCTTGCCAAGCCTCCTCCAACTGATGGTCAGGGAGGATTGTGTCCCTGTGGGGAGGGGGAAAGTACTTGTCGTTACCCTTTCTTTTTGTTCTTTTGGTGGAGCGGCAAGGTGGCCGTTGTCACGAATTTTCTGCATCGTGAAGTTGTGTATTGTAAATGGTGACATCGGGTGATTTTGTGGGAGCGACGAATAATTCTGAAATGCACGAGATTTCGCTCATTCTCTCAATCGTCCACTCGCGTACTTATATTCACATCAAGTTGTCAAAACTTTCGGCATTCTTTCGCAAGTGATTGTCTTTATGTACAGACAGTGCATTCCTCTGAGCGATAATTTCTGAATTGTCATTTCTTTGAACTTGCCTCCCCGGCCGTTAATTGGCCACGCCCCTTTCACACGTCCCTTACGTCGGACACTCAAAAACACAGTCAGTCTGTCCCTTAGTCTCAGGGAGTGTGGTGCACCATGCACAAAGCTGGAGCGGGTCTCTTTTCTTAGCGATTTCAGGTCTCAGCTTGTATTGGCGTATTCCCGAAGCTCCCACCAGCTTGGTGATCGACTAGAGCAGCGATGGTCTCATTCATACCGATTAGTATTTTCTTTTGTTTTTCCTAGGCTTAAGTTTTTGGTTATTTAGCTATTTGTCTGAGTGTTTGAGTGAGTGCATTTCCCTTTCTTTGATTTGAATTGATTCATGTAATGTAAATTTATTTTCTTGTATTCAATAACTTTACAGTTCGTTTTCTTGAGCTTTGTTAAATGTAACAGTCGTGTTTGATTTTCCCATATATTTAGTACACTTTTGCTACTCCACGTTAGCACAATTCCTTATATTAATCACGACTGGTACTTAAGCCAGCTTTTGGTATTAATTCTTAAATCCGTTGTGCTAGCTAGGAGTTTGGCTCAGCCAAGATCCTGTTTATTATTATTATTATTATTTGAATGTTAAGGGGAGAAACTAACTTTCTCAGAGGCTAACAGTACAATAATACAGCCTACTTGAGTGTTTAGTCTCTGCTGTGTACTGTTGAGAAAGTCTATAAATTCTCGACTCTAGAGAATTGGCGAAGTAAGCCAGCATAAAAGTGAAATCGCCACTTGATTTTGCGAGTCTGTTCTCTCGTAATAATCGACTCGATAGTCATTCCTAGCGCACATAGCTATACATTGTATACTCTGTTATACAATATTTCATTTTCCCCCTGACAGCCATCACCTTTCCTCCTTCTGTGGAGTTAGAGCAAGGGTGGCTGATGTCCGTTTCCTCCCTGTGTGCGGCAAGGTGGCCGTCACCTGGTGTGAGTAGGTGTGGCAAGGTGGCCGTTGCCTTTCCTCCTTTCGTGGAGTTAGAGTGAGGGCGGCTGGTGTCCGTCTCCTCCCCGTGTGCGGCAAGGTGGCCGTCACTCGGTGTGAGTAGGGTTGACAAGGTGGCCATCACTTGGTGTGAGTAGGAGCGACAAGGTGGCCGTCACCTGACCTCCTTTTGTGGAGTCAGAGCGAGGGCGGCTGGTGTCCGTCTCCTCCCCGCGTGCAGCAAGATGGCCGTCACCCAGTGTAAGTGAGTGCGGCAAGGTGGCCATCACCTGATCACCTTATGTGGAGTTAGAACGAGGGCGCCTGGTGTCCGCTTCCTCCCCGTGTGTGGCAAGGTGGCTGTCACCTGGTGCGAGTAAGTGCGGCGAGGTGGCCATCACCTAACCTCCTTTTGTGGAGTTAGAGCGAGGGCGGCAAGGTGGCCGTCACCTGACCACCTTTTGTGGAGTTAGAGCGAGGGCGGCCATCTCCTCCCTGTGTGTGGCAAGGTGGCCGTCTCCTCCCCGTGAGCAGCAAGATGGCCGTCACCCAGTATGGCTGAGGGAGGGAAGCAGCAAGTGGGCGGCTGGTGGTCGACTCCAGGGCGCTGTCTGGGGCTAGAGAATTAGCCTCACCCTGAACCTGCCGAAGGCTGGTCGGGTGGAGGTGTAATTTGCCGTGACTGTAACCTCTGCGGTGAGTTACCTGAGCGCGAGAGGGGCGTGCGGGAAAGACGCAGGTGCGCCTGTCTTGTACGGAGCCCACACCGCTCATTTCCACTCCCTGGGTATCTTTTCCTGGGGTGGGTGTTTCACCCAGGTAAGGTCGATGGGGAGCTTCGGTATTTCACCACGTATTGATGTTCTGCCTTTCACCACTGTCAGTGGCAAAACAGCTCCCCGTGCCTGGAGGTGGTAGGTATAGGTGGTGGTGGACTGGTGTTGTGGTGTGAAGTGTTGCAGGAGGGAGGTCCAGCGGGTGGTGAACGTGTCCGGTTGGTAGCTGCTGGTGAAAGTGACGAACAGTGTTGAGGGTTGAGGTGATTCCTGGAAGAGGCGTTGCAGGTGGGAGTGTTCCCCGAATGTTTTTTTTCTTGCCCGTGGTGGGAACCCAGATGACACGGCGGATCTTCATGGCCAGAGATGGTGTGGTGGTGATGGTGGGCCGTAGCTGAATGCTGACTGCTGATGAGGAGGCCGGTGTTTTATGTTGCTGGAGAGGGGAGTAGTCGGAGCTGTAGCGGTGTAGGTGGAGAGGTGCGGATGGGGTGTTTGGAGCGTGGTGGTTTGGCCAGGAGTGGCGTATGAATTGCTTGGTGTGGTGGTGGGTGTGCACAGGTGTTTTTTTTTTTTTTTTATGCAAGGAAGAAGGAACGAAAGGCCACAGGCCTGCATACTGTTCCTTCCAAGAAAAAGTAAAAACAATACAAAAGAGAGCCAAATTCAAGATCCATTCATTTCGAGATGCCTGGACACACTGCGTTTGAAAGATTGGAGATCATAGGAAGTAGGGAATACAGACAGAGGGAGACAGTTCCAGAGTTGACCGGTCGCATAAATGAAGGACTGGGAGTAACGGTTAACTCTTGCATTAGAGAGTTGGACAGAGAAGGGATGAGAGTTTGTTGCTAGACGGGTACTACGTGCCCGTCGTAGAGGTGGAGGGATGCAAGCAGACAGTTCAGAGGAACAGTGACCACTGAAGTAGCGACAGAAGAAAGATAAAGAAGCAACAGTGCGGCGAAGAGACAAAGGTTGAAGGGAATCAGTAAGAGGAGGAGAGTTAATGAGACGAAAAGCCTTTGACTTCACCCTATTGAGAAGAACTGCATGTGGGGAGCCTCCCCACACATGAGAGTTGTACTCCATACACGGGCAAATAAACAAATAAAACCCGTGTACAAGGTCAACATCTGTGCGAGGGTAAAGAAAGTTCGGAGTCGGCCCAGCACACCTAATCTCTTGGAAGCAGCTTTCACAAGAGATGTAATATGTTCTTTCCAAGACAAATCCCGAGAGAATGAAACCCCTAGCATGTTCAAAGATGATGCAGGACTGAGCTGGACATTATTAAACATTAGTGGGTAATCCTGAGGAAGATTTTGTCGGGTTGATAAGTGTAAGAACTGAGTTTTTGATGCATTAAAAATAACAAGATTATTTTTACCCCAATCAGAGATACGAGCCAAGTCAGACATTAGGTGTGCCATAGCCTCATTCCTTGTTTGCTGAAGTAACTGCTGAGATGGACGTTGCGGAAATCGAATGGAAAGGTGAAGGGTGGAATCATCAGCATATGAGTGGATAGGGTTAGATGTACAGCTTAGAAGGTCATTGATGAATAAAAGAAAGAGAGTTGGTGATAGGACAGAGCCCTGAGGAACACCACTGTTGATAGGTCTAGGAGAAGAACGATGGCCGTCTACAACAGCAGCTATAGAACAACCAGAAAGGAAGCTAGAGATGAAGCCACAGATAGAAGGATAGAAACCGTAGGAGGGCTGTTTGGAAATCAAAGATTTATGCCATTTGGCTGGGGCGACTTGGTTGGAGAGCTGTGGGTGGAATGTCTGGGGCATTGGT